>JAKUCV010006971.1:34260-46681 GCA_028386065.3 Turnera subulata | reverse complement strand
AGTTTTAATTAAAGTATGGTACCGAAATTATATTCGGATATACGTACGGTAAAATATTTTCGGTAAATGGAAATAATAAAGGATAAGAACCGGGATGGGTTATTACGCAGTTTGGCATCATAGTATACCGATTATGTGCATTTATGTGTATATGTTGTTTTGTTGGATAGGTTTGGATATCGGGCAGTTTCCCGAGGAGCCGGCGTCGGACCGGTCATTGTCTCCGGAGTTGAGTAATCGGCCAAGGTGAGGATGGATTTCCTTCAATATGTGCCTGTATTACTCGGTTATTGTGCTTGATGTTTATTGCACTGTTGATGATTGCTTTTGTTGTGATTGCTGTCGGGATGTTTATCCCAGTATTTTGATTTGGTTTTTGGGATGTTTATCCCCGTGTTGATTTTCTGTGTCTTTTGGTTCAAAGTATAAAATGGATTAATAACGAATTGTGACAAGGATGTCGATCCTTGGATTTGGATAGGGATGTCTATCCCGGTATTTTGGTTAGGGATGTCGATCCCTGTGATTTGATTTTGACGACGATAATATAATTGTCACGTGGTAAGTAGTGGTACGACTCGATGGTTTAAGACTGTTTCGTGGTGGCCGTGACCTGGGTTCTTGTGATAAGCATGTCTATGCTTGGGATGTCTATCCCGTGATTATTTTTGGGATGTCTATCCCTGGGTTCGTATTTTTTTGGGATGTCGATCCCTGGGTTCTCTGGATTTGGTCTGGCACCCGGAACGTGTTGATAACCAGGTCTAACTTCTAGGTTATCCGTGACGGGGCCCGGAAAGATAAAATTGGAAATTGATTTTATTTGAGTCTTTTTGGTCTTGTCTTTTGGTTTGGCAGTTATTACTGTTTTGGACTTGAGCATTTATAGTTGCATATTGATTGTCTTTCCTTCGTCGGTGAGCACTTCGGACTCACCCCTCACCTGCGGGCTTTCATCTCGTAGGATGAGTTATTTTTGGTACAGGTTTGGTGCATTCCAGACAGGCTGCAGCGTTATCCCTTGGATAGGACTTGGATCCGTAGTTTGCATCTATGTCGCATACAGTGTTTATGTGAGTTATTAAGTCTTCCGCTGTGCATTGTTTACTATTGTTGGGCCATTGGGCCAGTTATGATGATTATTGTTGTTTTTATTTGGGTTGTTGAGCCCGTATTCCTATTGTATACACTGTATGCTGGGCTTGTTTTGGTTGGGTCGTCACAGTTCCGGCACGTGTTTACTGTGTACGGTAAATACGGGTCAGGGCGTTTCAATATTTCTATTTTTATTTAGAGATATTTTTTGCTATGAATTTAAAGTTTGAGGGGCTAAAATATAAATAATTCCACTAAAATATTTAGGTTTCTTTCTTAAAAATAAAAAATAATGTATTTTTATTTTTATTTTTATTTTTATTTTTTGTTGAGGAAGTTTTTTTTCTTTAAATTTAATGTTTGAGGGACTAACACGTAACTTTTTCCATTTAAAAAGTTAGATTTAACAGAAGGACTTGACAGAAATAATGGAATAGGACTCAGAAGTAGGCTTTTAAAGGTATAGGACTTAGTTGCAAAAAATAAAAAGATTTTTGTTCTTAAAAAATAATTAACCCCTTCAATTTTGACCCCTGCAACTAAATTGACCCAATTTTGAAAACTGATGTATTAAATTGAATCAATTATGAAAATTCATATATTAAATTGAGCCAATTATAAATTCATGTACGAAATTGACTAAAATATACAAATTGATGTATAAAATTGAGTATTATGCCTTATAAAGGGTAATTTAATCTTTTAATTCTGGGGAGGTTCATGCTTTTATGTGTAACAGCCCGGGTAAAATTTTTGATTTTTACCGGGACTGTAAAAGTCTATTTACCGTGATTTACTGTTGAATTAATCTTGGGTAATTAATTCAAGGTAAATCGGGAGTCGTTTTTCGAAACCGAGACTTTTCCCGCGCTCGTGATTTTCCCGTGGATTTTTCGAAACTAAGTTGGTATTTTTCGGGTTTCGGAATTTCTCGGAAAATCACACCGGAAAATAACTAAGGAGGTATCGGTTATTTTCTGGTCCGGATCGGACTCGCCCGTAATACGGACGAATCATATTATTTGAGTTCACATGATAAACAGTAAAAAATTCAGTTTATAAAGAAGAGGAGCCGGTGGAAGAGGAGAGGAAAAAAGAAAAGAGAGAAAGAGGAAAGGAAAAAAGAAAAGAGAGAAAAAAACAGAGAAAAGAAAAAAAAAAGAGAGAAAAAGGAAAAAGAGAGAAAAAGAAAAAAAAAGGAAAAGAAAATAAATTAGAAAAAAAAAGAGAAGAACAGAGAGGAGGAATTGAAAAAAAAAAGAATTGAAAATTGAAAAAAAAGAGAGATTAGAAAATAAAAAAAAAAAGAGGGAGGGAAAATGAAAGAAAAACCAAAGAAAATATAGAAAAAAGAAAGAAAAGGAAAAAAAATAAAAGAGAGGAACAGTGCACCACCTTCGCCGCCTCCTCCACTGTACACGCCGTGATGTTCTCGGCCTCTTCTCGACACACCGCCACAGCCAGGGGAGTCGCCGCGCCGTCGCGACCCCGAAGCTGCCTTCCCCGTCGCTTCCCACCGCCGGACGCGGCCGCTAGGGGCGTTGACCAGCCGCGCGACCCGTCGGATCTGCCTCTCCGCGACGCTGCTCGGTTTCCTGCAGTCGCCGCGCCGCCATCCGCGCCGCCATCCTTCCCCGCGCCCGTCGTCGCCGTCGCGCCGCTGCGACCCGCCAAGGTGAGCATCCGGATTTGTTGACCCGCGTGATGTCCGGGTCGTGAACTTGGTAATGGGCTTGGGTTTCTGATGGGCTTCGTCTGGGTTGGGCGTGGGCCGGCTGGGCTTGCACAGTGCGAGCCTGGGCCGGCACTGTTCAGCCCAGTCCGTTATTAAAAAAAAACAACAATTTACACATATATATATTTATTTACCTATAATCTGATATACAATTTTGAAAAAAATTATATATTTATTTTGAGTAAATTACTGCCAATTTAACTCTGGTATTTGTGTTAAAATATAAATATATTTACTTGGATAAATAACTAAGATTATGTTTTGGGAAACTATTACTAATTGGAAAAAAAATATATATGTAACTTGAAATTAATTTCTGTAAATTTATATGTATATTATTTAGTCTGGAAAATTATGATTTTGGTGTATGTATATGAATATGTATTTTGTAAATTAAAAGTAATTATGTTTTGTGTTGGAAAATTAAATTATATATATATTTAGGAAAAGATAAATACTATGTAAATATTTTCTGAAAATTATAAATAGGTTATTATTTTTCTGGAAAAATTATAATAATTATTATTTTGGGGAATTATAGTTATTTTATGAAAATATATTTTGAAAGAGTTTTAATTAAAGTATGGTACCGAAATTATATTCGGATATACGTATGGCTAAATATTTTCGATAAACGGAAATAATAAAGGATGAGTAACCGGGATGGGATATTTCGTAGTATTGGCATCATTGCATACCGATTATGTGCATCTATGTGAATATGTTGTTTTATTGTATAGGTTTGGATATCGGGCAGTTTCCCGAGGAGCCGGCGTCGGACCGGTTATTATTTCCGAAGTTGAGTAATCGGCCAAGGTGAGGATGGATAACCTTTGATATGTTGCACATAATACTCTGTGTGTTTCTCTAATAATTATTTGCTTGATTGAATTGCTGAGTTGATTGAGTTTGGTTGTTGTGTTACTGTTATAGTTGTTGCTTCGTTCCATGGACAAACTAATATAATGAGATAATTGGATAATTGGAAGTTGTGTTGACGACTTAATTGTCACTAGGAAAGTAGTGGTACGACTCGATGGTTAGAGACTGTTTTGTGGTGGCCATGATCTGGGTTCGTGTGATAAGCATGTCTATGCTTGGGATGTCTATCCCGGTTTGTTATTTTTGGGATGTCTATCCCTGGGTTCTTTTTGATCTGGCACCAGGAACAGGTTGATAACCTGGTACGACCCTAGCTTATTCGTGACGGGGCCCGGAAAAGATAAAATTGGATAATTGGATTTTGTTTGAGTCTTTTGGGTCGGTTTTCACTTATTTTTGGACCTTGAGTATTTTAGTGTTCATATTGATTGTCTTTCCTTCGTCGGTGAGCACTTCGGACTCACCCCTCACCTGCGGGCTTTCATCCCGTAGGATGAGTTGTTCATTGTACAGGTTTGGTGCATTCCAGACAGGCTGCGGCGTTATCCCTTGGATAGGGCTCGGATCCATAGTTTGCATCAGTGTCGCATACAGTGTATTGTGAGTTGTTAAGTCATCCGCTGTGCATTGTTTTATTATTGTTGGGCCATTGGGCCGTGTTGAGTTTTTATTGTTGTTTTTATTATGGGCTGTCGAGCCCGGATATCTGTTGTACACACTGTATGCTGGGCTTGGTTTGGTTGGGTTGTCACAGTTCCGGCACGTGTTTACTGTGTACGGTAAATACGGGTCGGGGCGTCTCATTTTGGTAGCGGAGCGGGCGTTAGGTCTTGTCGGGCAGTCTATGTGTGTTGTTGTCTTGTTTGCATAGTTCGCACCAGTTGTTTAATATTTTACATCATTTAGTTAGTGCATTATGGATCCAGTCGAGGGACGCCAGCTGTCGCAGAACATACACATATGAGGTAATGATGCCATAAATAAGCGAAAATGCAAATATTATTAATATTGCTAATATTTTGAGTACAAACAGAAATATTACATTGATATTTTATAAAAAGGGAAATAATACATTGCTTTTTAATAATTTATAAAAAAGAAAATACATTTAACCATTCAGAACGACGTTGACACGGAAACTGTTCGGATCGCTGTTGATGTTGACCGTGACTCTGTCGCTCCACGAGAACCACATGCCGCCTCTGTCACGCTGGCCAGGAATCTCGAACCGGTTAGCTTGAGGGAACCGGAGTGGAATCAGACCGTGATCGTCTCGTGGTTGCCACTGCGTCTCCGTCAGAAGGACCATGTTTGGTTTGTACTGGTTCTTCAGGTCCCTCAGAGTACGTGAGAACTCCTGAGCACGCCTTGCCACTCCTCTGCAGTTCCACACCAGCAGTCTTGCCTTTGGCCAGGTTGGAGGTAGCCGAGTCATTCTGGGCATGCTCTGAGCCGTCATCGAGAGCTGGTAGTAGGCACCTTGCTCCACAGTTTGGCAAGTGGACTCCAGGTTGAACTCCTGTAGCCTTTCGGAGATGAAGAACATCACGGAGTTCGCCGATCCGTAGTAGGATGTCCTCAGTGTGCCGTGATCCTCCAGGAAGAAGGTCTCTTCCATGGGAGTGATGAAGAACCGCGACGAGTAGAGTTCGTCGACAAAAACTAGTCGAGGCATTCTGCCGAGCTCGTTTGGTAGCTCCTCTGGACGCTCGTTGACCATGCTGTACGCCAGACGATTCCTTCTGCCTAGGTTGGCACCTTCGACAAAGAAGACGGATGATGGAGCAGGCATTTTGTTTTGGACGTGTGGGGTTTTGTTTTTGGAGCGTTGTGGTTTTGTTTTCTGAGAGTTTTGTCTGCTTTTAAAATGCTTTTGATGTTTTACACATCACCGCTCCTTCTTTTATACACTTATGGGGAGCGTGATTACCTTTTTTGATTTTCAAGATTTTGCTTTTTGAAAATGTACCGTTGCTTGCATTTATTGCTTTACGCATTTTTCGGACCCATGCCAGAGTTTTTCAGCCTATTTCTATCACATGATTTTCTTTCGTTCTGGCTACCTTGTCTTTTCTTTCCATGGTTTTTCTATATTTTCTTGCATCTTTTATCACTTGCATCAGTGACCGTTGAGGTTGGACAGATGGGACCACACCTCGAGTAGAGTGCATGTGCGACGAGCTTACTGCTGTTGGACATCGTGGAGAGATGCGAGCTTTGACAGACGTTTTGGCTCATGCGGAATTTTGAACAAGTGGGTAACGTTTCTTTCGAGGGACACATGACGTTCCCGTGATCAACGCTGTGCGCGTTACGTTTCGTGGTTCGAGGGTGTTTTCGTCCGATACGAGCACCGTTCATGAAAACATATTTTGTTTTAATTTCTTTTTGTTTTGATTTTGTTAAATGAGTTTTGTTTTTAATTTCTTTATATTTGATTTTATATTCTTATTATTGATTTTTGCTTTGCCTTGGAACGTTTTTAACTTTCTGTTAGCACGAGTTTACAAAATTAAATAAGAGATTTTGATTTTGAAAGGAAATTTATTTTATTGATTTCATAATAGTTTTACAACAGGAGAAGAAGTGCTCTAAGGAGCTACTTGCTTCTCTAGATCTTTTACAAGCTGTTTTACATTTTGCATATGTGGGAACAACTCCGCGCATGCCAGTTCGATTTGCGCCACCGCCGAGCTGATCTTCTTCAGCGAGAAGTTCAGTTGTGTCAGCTTCTGTTGCGGAGTGTTGCTCTCAGCTACCGCCTTGCCCTTGCGATCATCAGCTTTCTTGGGGACGCGTTTCTTCCGTCGTTTTGGGGAAACGACCATGTGCTCTTCCAGGCCGATGATGTTGGTCTTGAACCGCTTCTTGGGAGGTTCGTCATCCGAGCTTGTTGGGAAAGCTTTGCCACCGATGTAGCTGTTGTTCTCGGAGTCAGAAGTTGTCCTTGATCTCAGTGGAGAGTCCATGACTGTGTGTGAGTTTGCCAGTCATGAGGTTTGGTATTTATAAGCGGATGAGATGTCGCTTAAGGGTATGAGCGGTATCTCATGTTGAGGTTGGAAACCTGGCAGAGTGTGCCAGAATCTTATCGTGGTAGGACCCACGGATAAGATGGAATTTCGGGGACGAAATTTTTTTTAAGGTGGGTAGACTGTAACAGCCCGGGTAAAATTTTTGATTTTTACCGGGACTGTAAAAGTCTATTTACCGTGATTTACTGTTGAATTAATCTTGGGTAATTAATTCAAGGTAAATCGGGAGTCGTTTTTCGAAACCGAGACTTTTCCCGCGCTCGTGATTTTCCCGTGGATTTTTCGGAACTAAGTTGGTATTTTTCGGGTTTCGGAATTTCTCGGAAAATCACACCGGAAAATAACTAAGGAGGTATCGATTATTTTCTGGTCCGGATCGGACTCGCCCGTAATACGGACGAATCGTATTATTTGAGTTCACATGATAAACAGTAAAAAATTCAGTTTATAAAGAAGAGGAGCCGGTGGAAGAGGAGAGGAAAAAAGAAAAGAGAGAAAAAAAGAGAGAAAAGAAAAAAAAAGAGAGAAAAAGGAAAAAGAGAGAAAAAGAAAAAAAAGGAAAAGAAAATAAATTAGAAAAAAAAGAGAGAAGAACAGAGAGGAGGAATTGAAAAAAAAGAATTGAAAATTGAAAAAAAAGAGAGATTAGAAAATAAAAAAAAAAGAGGGAGGGAAAATGAAAGAAAAACCAAAGAAAATATAGAAAAAAGAAAGAAAAGGAAAAAAATAACAGAGAGGATGTAACAGCCCGGGTAAATTTTTGATTTTTACCGGGACTGTGGAAATTATTTTACCGTGATTTACTGTTGAATTAATCTCGGGTAATTAATTCAAGGTAAAACGGTAGTCGTTTTTCGAAACCGAGACTTTTCCCGCGCTCGTGATTTTTCCGTGGATTTTTTCGGAACTAAGTTGGTATTTTTCTGGTTTCGGAATTTCTCGGAAAAACACATCGGAAAATAACTACAGGGTATCGATTATTTTCTGGTGCGGATCGGACTCGCCCGTAATACGGACGAAAATGTATTATTTGATTCACAAGACTAATAGTAAAAGAAAAAAAAACAAAAAAAAAGAAAAACAGTTTAAAACCGGTGAGGAACCAGGAGAGGAGGAGAGCAGAAAAAAAAAGGAAAGAAAGAAGGAAAAAAAAAGAAGAAGAAGCGAGAAAATAAGAAAATGAGTGAAAAAAAAAAGAAAAAGAGAGGGGAGCAGGAGCTACAGTCGACGCGCCGGACCACCCATCACCGTAGTCACCTTCCACCGCGGCCGTCAGCGTCTTGTCGTCGCCACCAGCAGCACCAGCACCCGACGACGCTCCTCCCCTCGTGCGAGACTGCTGCAGCCGACGAGAAGAAGGCCGAGTCCCCCACACAGCCGCCGTTCGTCCTCTCTACGCGTCATGCCGCCTGCTGCCACAACGACCGACCGAAGCCGTCGCTTCCTCCACCTGCAGTCGCGCCTCGGATCGACGCCACCACCGCACGCAGCCCGCCTCGTTCCATGCCGCCGCCGCCCCGTCGACTGATGCCGAGGTGAGCTGCGGGTTGAAGACAACCCACTTGACCGGGCGGGTCGACCCGGCAACAATAGGCTTGACCCGGTTCTGGTGGGAGCACGGTTTGGGCTGGAGTGCTTCGGGCCGAGCTTGAGGATTGGGCTCAATTCGTGGGCCTGATGCTTGGCTTGGTCTGGCCACTCAACCCTGGGCCTGGCCAATCTTGGGTCTGATCCATTAGTGGGCTGGGTAAGTACTATTGGCCCAGTCCGTTAATTATAATAAATATAAAAAAAAAACTTATCTGGAAAATAATGATAATAATAATAATATGGCTGATAATTATATTTTCTGGAAAAAAATAATAAAATGTATTACAAGATATATTTTCAGGAAATAATTACTTAGACATATTATTTCGGAAAATTAAGGTGATTATATTATGGGTATTTTGATAATAATAGGGTAGGGATGAGTTATAGAATTTTGGAGGGATATATACATACACATATATAGTTATACCTTCTAGGAAATAAATAAATATAAATAATAATAAAAGATTATACTTTATGAAAATAAATATGATATAACGTTGCTATAAAAATATTTTGATTTAATAGTTTTGGAAGTACCTACGTAACCTTAGAATATATATATGGTACATGCTAATAACTGTGGAAATAAATACCATAACATAGTATTGAGAAATTAAGGTTAAGTATATAATTTATACTACGGAATAATTATTTTGATGATACTATTAACATATGGATATATATAAATATACATCTACAAATTGTCGTTTTCTAGAAAATTATTGGTAAGAATATATGTTATAAGAATGATTATTTTCATGAAAAATATTTTGGAAAGACTAGTAACGAAGTGTTAAATACCGAAGTGTTAATCGGATATACGTACAATATATTTTATTTACGAAAAAGGAATTAAAAACGATTAAAGATAATTTTATGAAATATAACCGAAGGGGGGGTTTAATTTATAATTTATGGCATCATAGTATACCGATTATGTGCATTTATGTGAGTATGTGTTGTTTTGTGCATAGGTTTGGATATCGGGCAGTTTCCCGAGGAGCTGGCGTCGGACCGTCATAGTTTCCGGAGTTGAGTAATCGGCCAAGGTGAGGATGGATTTCCTTCAATATGTGCCTATATTACTCGGTAATTTGTTTTGTGGATTGTTGCACTGTTGAGTATTGCGTTTGCTGTGGTTGGTTCGGGATGTTTATCCCGTGGTCTTGATTGTTGTCGGGATGTTTATCCCAGAATTTGGTATTTTGGTATTTTTGGGATGTTTATTCCCGTGTCGACTTTCTGTGTCCTTTGGAATAAATATAATGGAATAATTAATGAATTGTGATGAGGATGTCGATCCTCGGTATTTGGTTAGGGATGTCGATCCCTGTGAGTTTGGTTTTATTGACGGTTATATAATTGTCACGTGGTAAGTAGAGGTACGACCGGATGGTTTGTGACTGTTTTGTGGTGCCATGATCTGGGTTACTTGTGACGGGCATGTTGATGCCGGTTTAATTGGGATGTTGATCCCTGAGTTTGATATTGGGATGTTGATCCCGGGTTCTTTTTGATCTGGCACCAGGAACATGTTGATAACCTGGTACGACCCTAGCTTATCTGTGACGGGGCCCGGAAAAGATAAAATTGGATAATTGGATTTTTATTGAGTCTTTTCGACTTTGGGTCGAGTCTTTTGGTTTGACTGTTGTTTTTGGACTTGAGTAATTTTTAGTGTCCATATTGATCGTCTTTCCATTGTCGTGAGCACTTCGGACTCACCCCTCACCTGCGGGCTTTCATTCCGTAGGATGAGTTATTTGTGGTACAGGTTTGATGCATTCCAGACAGGTTGCGACGTTTTTCCCTTGGACAGGCTTGGATCCATAGTTTGCATGTGTCGCATACAGTGTTAGTGAGTTTAAGTCTTCCGCTGTGCACTGTTGTTATAATTATTGGGCCATTGGGCCAGTTATGATATTTTATTGTTGGGCCGTTGGGCCGAGTTATTGATGTTCACACTGTATGCTTGGGTTTATTTGGTTGGGTTGTCACAGTTCCGGCACATGTTTACTGTGTACGGTAAATACGGGTCGGGGCGTTTCATTTTGGTAGCGGAGCGGGCGTTAGGTCTTGTCGGGCAGTCTATGTGTGTTGTTGTCTTGTTTGCATAGTTCGCTCCATTTGTTATCTATTTTATATCATTTTAGTTAGTGCATTATGGATCCAGTCGAGGGACGCCAGCTGTCGCGGAACATACACATATGAGGTAAAGATGCCATAAATAAGCAAAAATACAAGTATTAATAATATTGCTAATATTTTAATAGAAAGGGAAATATTAATATATTGATTGCAAACAGAGAAATTACATTGATACTTGATATTTTACTAAAAGGGAAATAATACATTGATTTTTGATAAATTATAAAAAAAAATACATTCAACGGTTCGCAACGACGTTGACACGGAAACTGTTTGCGTCACTGTTGACGTTGACCGTGACCCTGTCGCTCCAAGAGAACCACATGCCGCCTCTGTCGCGCTGACCAGGAATCTCGAACCGGTTAGCTTGAGGGAATCGGAGTGGAATCAGACCGTGATCGTCCCGTAGTTGCCACTGTGTCTCCGTCAGAAGAACCATGTTGGGCTTGTACTGGTTCTTCAGATCCCTCAAAGTGCGAGAGAACTCTTGTGCACGCCTTGCAACTCCTCTGCAGTTCCACACCAGCAGACGTACCTTTGGCCAGGTTGGAGGTAGCCGAGTCATTCTGGGTATGCTTTGGGCTGTCATTGCGAGCTGGTAGTAAGCGCCTTGCTCCACAGTCTGGCAAGTGGACTCCAGGTTGAACTCTTGAAGCCTATTCGAGATGAAGAACATTACGGAGTTTGCTGAGCCGTAGTAAGAGGTCCTCAGTGTCCCATGGTCCTCTAGGAAGAACACCTCTTCCATTGGGGTCACGAAGAACCGCGACGAGTAGAGCTCGTCGACAAAGACTAGTCGTGGCATTCTGCCGAGCTCGTTTGGCAGCTCCTCAGCATGTTCGTTGACCATGCTGTAAGCCAGTCGGTTCCTTCTGCCAAGATTGGCACCTTCGACAAAGAACACTGAAGAGGGAGCAGGCATGTTGTTTGACGTGTAGAGTTTTGTTTTTCAGAATTTTGTGGTTTTGTTTGCTTGAGAGTTTTGTTGCTTATAATGCTTTTGATGTTATACACATCACCGCTCCTTGTTTTATACTCTTACGGGAGCGAGCATACCGTTTTTGATTTTCAAGATCTTGCCTTTTGAATTTTACCGTTGCTTGCATTTATTGCTTTACGCGTTTTTTTGGACCCATGCCAGAGTTTTTCAGTCTTTTTCCATCACATGATTTCTTTCGCTCTGGCTACCTTGTCTTTTCTTGTTATGGTCTTTCTATATTTTCTTGCATCTTTTATTCACTTGCATCCGTGACCGTTGAGGCTAGACGGATGGGACCGTATCTCGAGTAGAGCGCATGTGCGACAAGCTCACAGCTGTTCGGACATCGTGGAGAGATACGAGCTTTGACAGACGTTTTTGGCCTATGCGGAAAATGTGAACAAGTGGGCATCGTTTCCTTCGAGGGACACAGGACGTGCCCGTGATCATCGCCTTCCGAGTTAACGGATATCTTCTTCACGAGGTTAACAGACGTCACCGATAGCTGTGCGAGTTACGTTTCGTGGTTTGAGGATGTTTACGTCCGGTACGGGCACCGATCAAAAGATAATTCTGTTTTAACTTCTTTATATTTTGGTTTTGTTACATGAGATTTAATTTTAAATCTATTTATATTTGATTTCATATTCTTATTGAAGGTTTTTGTTTAGTGTTGCGATGTTTTTAATTTTTTCTGTTGGCATGCGTTTTCACAATTGAACAAGAGTTTTATTTTAAAAGAAAACTTATTTTATTTAATCATAATAGTTTTACAACAGGAGAAGAAGTACTCTACTGAGTTACTTGCTTCTCTAAGTCTTTTACAAGTTTCCTTAAGTTTTCTACGTTGGACGAGAGTGCCATACACGCCACTTCGATCTGCATCATCGCAGAGCTGACCTTCTTCAGGGAAGCGTTCAGCTGTGAAAGTGTCTGAAGTGGAGTGCTGCTCTG
>JAKUCV010006971.1:4949-16675 GCA_028386065.3 Turnera subulata | reverse complement strand
GGTTGGACCAGGGTCGTTTTGGGTTGGTTTGATTCACTAAGCATCAGATTAGTGGAGCCATTATTGCAGCCATGTGATGAATATTCCCACTAAGAGTTAGTGGAAACATGTTGGCCACTTTGTCATGCCTTTGTGAGTTGGCATGCACATGCTTTTGCTAAGGCATTATTCTTCACACTTTGGGTTGCCTATTTAACGTGAGTGTGTCTGAAAAATCAGAGCTTTAGAGTGTCTAGAGTATCCTTGAGAGCTTCAGCAAAAACACCTCATTCTCTTCATTCTTTGTGAAAGAAGGAAGAACCAAAAATACCCAGAAAACACACAACCCCGGTTTTCTTGTTGCTAGCACATCAGTCCGGGGAGCTCGAGGCTTGACTCGTGTGACGATTCCAAGACGATCACGGTTCGTGTGGATACCGTAGAGGAGCCAGGCCGTTGTCTTGCTCTTGCTGATTCCTTCCAGCTATTAGGTGAAAGATCCTAATCCTACAGGTATGTAAAAATTGTTGTACGGTTTATGTTGCTTCACTTGGTTCTTGATTAAGTTTCCTTGCTTCCACTGCTTGTTGTGCTTGGTATATGAATGTCATATAGCTTAGGGAAACTTACAGGTAGCTCTCTGTCTCCATTGTGGACTCAAACTTTCAGGGACTACTGAATCCACGGCAAATGATGTTATGAAGGATGTTACTGACTGGACAAGGAAAAAGGTAGGGACGTCAACAACAATGATGCGAGCAACAACGTGGAAATCTGTTAAGAGTAATAAACCCAAAACCGGTCTTGGGGCCTCAACCATCAGCTTAAGCTTTTGGCTGAGATGGTCACTTGACATAGTAGCGGAGCCATAATGACCAAACGGTCACGTGTTCAAATCCCCACGCCTCCCTCCTTGTTGAATTAAAAAGCACAAGGTATGGACAGACCTGTGCAAGTTTCAAGCCCGAAGGGCTTTCACTTGAGGGAGGGTGTTAGAGTAATAAACCCAAAACCGGTCTTGGGGCCTCAACCATCAGGTTAAGCTTTTGGTTGAGATGGTCACTTGACAAAATCATACATGCTATAACTTTATTGGAAGAGGAATTCAAGGTGCTGGGAGTTGCTTGCGTCAGACTCGCTATACATACATGATATGATATAGCCCAACGGGCTCAAAAAGCCCAATTCCATCAAGTCCAGGCAACCCGAGGCCCAAAGGAACTCGGCCCACGATCCAAAATTATCACCCTTATCAATCCGAAATCCACCACTACGAATACAAGCGCGACACCGAGCGAGATAAGGAACTCCCTTTTATCCAATGGAAATAAGTCATTGATTGTAATATTTATACCCTAAAATTAGGTAAGAGGAGCAGATTAGGCTCTCTCCCGAAAACCTCTCTCACTCTCTCCATTTTCTCTCTTGTAAAAATAGCTTTATCATCAATAAAAGCACTCACAAATCTAGCCTGAATTGGGCCAGATTTCTCATTTTATATCATTGGTTCCGTTGTCGGGAACGAAAAAATCACAACAAATGATTCCCAACTTTTTCTATCTTAACAACCGAGAACAACAAAAACAACAAAGCCATACAAATCCAGAGAAAAAATCAAGCATCAACGTTCAAGAACATACAAGCAGTTCATCAATCAACAGATCAACACACAGATCAACCAAGTTCAACATATCCATTCACAAAACGAGCAGATCTGATGGATCCAACATATTTTGCAAACAATAAATATATTATCCACGGTAAATTAGTTTAAGCATGCAACTAATTGCTTTTTTATGCCTAAATGCTTGCAGATCATGAGAAAAGTAAACACAGCAAGAAAATCAGCACCAGACTAGTGACATGGTAAATGCAGGGAAACGGCGAGAGAGAAACGATCCAACCGCCAGTTAAGTCGCGAGCGCTGCCGTATCTGAGGAGCGAGATAGCATGGCCAGACCTGATGGAGCTTCCATTGAGTGATGATACCGTGAATGGACTGAAAAGGAGTTTCCACTAACCCAGCAGGCATCCTCACCGCCCGCTCGTGACAGGAGGAAGAGCAATGAAGTCATTGCTGGAGAGCACAGAAAATATCCAGATCTGCACAAATCCGGTTAGATCCGAGCCTAGTCGGGCAGAATCCTTGCAAGGTCCGTTGAGACATAAAAGAGTTGCCTCTGCTTGTGCTGGCAACGGAGGAATTGTGCGCCGACCACTGCTACAGAAAGCCTCACCAATGCGAATCCGGCCAGATAGGGGAGAAGGCGTCGTCGGTCGCCCCAATCACCATCGTGCACCGCCACTGAAGGAGAGGAGCCGCTGTGAACAGCCCTTGTTGTCACCGTCACTCCAATCGCCGCCACACATCGCTGAATTGGGGATGGCATAAGAATAACCTGTCGTGCTGCTGATGGGAGTGTTGCTTCATATGACTTGATGGAGCGCGAGCACCACTTGATGACACCATCGTCGACCACCATGAAAGCCCAACACCACCTCGCCTAAGTGGAGAATAGCAAGGAATGACGTGTGGATGCAAAGAAGAAAACGTGAAGAAAGAAGAAGAAAGAAGGAAGACGACGCTCGAGGATGAGCAGAAAAAGTGTAAAGAAAAAAGAGGACCTAGATGGAGAGGACCTGCTCTAAGCAACATCAACAGAGGACCTATTGAGAACAGAAAAATGATGTCCTCACTCAATCTTGGAGCCAAATCTTAGAGTACTTGGATGGCCCAGAAATTTTAACAGTCCAAAAGTGTACCAACCCAACTGGCATATAAGATATTAGTTAAAATATTTATCATTTTATTATTATGTGGTTAATTACATTATACTTTTGGCAAATAAAATTTAATTATGCCATATATTATTGTAAATATAGTTTATTTAATCGAATCATTTGGAAATCTAACAACTTCTCCTTTGTGATGGGATATTGATCTTCAAGTTAGATGTTCGAAGCATTACTGAGTTCGGGAAGAACGAGGTGTTGGACCTGAGGAAGAATTTTGACGAGGATCTTTTTCACAAGGACCTTGGAAAGCATTTCATGCGGAGGCAAAGATAACTCCCGAGGACATGAAAGCAATCCCAAGAGAAAGCAACAACAAGAACAAGCGATCTTTGTGGAAAGAAAGTTGTCAGCGACGGCGGAAGAATCTCTTTCAATAGGAATAACGATCATCGAAAATGCACGGCATAACACGTGGAGTTTTTGATATCAAGCACTAAACTCAATGCGGAATTCAGGGAGGAGCAAAAGGGAAAGAGACCAACATTCCCAAACTAAAGGAGCTTCAACACTAAGCATTTGCAACCAAGAAATTATTAGAACTAGTTAATCAACACCATCAGCCTTGGGAGCTGCGTGCAGGACCTGCGAGTGGGAGCTAATGATGCTGAGCTATTGGATTAAAGGACCCCATCTGGGCCTTGCCATGTGAAGGAGAGCTGCCTCAGTATTGGAAAAAACAACCCCAGGAAGAATTAGTCCCAACGATGAAGAATGCAGTTCCTAGAGGAGAAAGTAGCAGATCCTATGAAGGTGCAAGTAACCCTAGGAGCAATCAAATCCCAATGATGAAAAATGAAGTTCCTTGAGGTGAAGGAACAAGGAGTTGAACCCAATAGCCAGAATGCACTTCTTAAAGGAACAAGGAGTTGAATCCAAGAGCAAGAATGTAGTTCCTAGAGGCAAAACAAATGATGTGCATGAAGAGAAGGACCTGCCATACAAGAAGCAGTCCCAAGTACATGCAACCCATGTGGAGAAAAGGAGGCCCTAAAGACAAAAACTTTCTTTACTGAATAGAAGGTAGATGATCCTGTAAGGTGTATGCAGCCCCAGCGATGACTTAACAATCCTTATAACAAACAAACCCAACGGAGAAGGAAAATAGTTCCTGGAGGCAAAAAGCATTTCCAACAAAGAAAAGAAAAGAAAAGATAGCCCATCCAAACGAAAATCAACCCATGCGGAGGCATGAGTAGTCCTGTGGACGCGAAGTCAGCTCAAACAAAGCCAAAAGCAACCCTTATAGGGGTGAGAGCTATTGGAGATGGAAAGCTTCGCCGTGATGACCAACACCGGACAAAGAACTCTTACAAGACTATAGGATGCCAATTTGACAAAAACCTGATGAAGTACTCAAGAAGAACAAGTACTCAATGAAACCTTAGCAAATAGAGCCAACAGGAACAACCAGTTCCATGACGAATAACCGAAGTACTTGGTGAAAAGGAAAACCTGTTATCACAAGACCTGCATGGCGAGGTCCTCGAGATGAAAAAGAAGAAGGCTTCAAGATCTACTTCAAGCAAAAAAAAATGCTTTAATTAAAGCAAGAAGGTTGGAGAGAAAATCTTCAATTATGGTGAAACGCTATAGCAAGCAAAGTTGCCATCCAAATGCTTTAATCAAAGCAAGAAGGTGGGAAAAGAGAACCACAACTAGCACCGCGGAACAGAGATTCCTGACAAAGAAAGTTATGGCAGGTCCTTCATCAAAGGAAAGTGAAAGGATGAAGCTTAAGAAAGAGGTCCCATGAATTGCATATGACTTTGCAAATGCCAAAATGCACTGGCCATAAAAGTGCCATAAACAGCAAAAGGCTAATGCGAAGGTTAAGGCATAAAATGGGGAACTCGTACTTAAGCAAATCTAAAAGCTTGCCCAAAAGAGCAGGACCTCTCCATAAACTCACTCAAGCAAAGAAGCTATATTCAACAACAAACAAGCCTGCATAGTGCAAGCAGATAGCAAAGTGCAAGAAGGCTCCATGGCCCACGCAAGCCTTACGCGTAGGGTGTTAACCTGTAAAACCGCACAAAAGGCCAAACGTGGGAAGATGTTCCCCAAAACTTGATGGCCTAGGAAAGGGTCGTTGTTACCCGAGAATAAGGGCTAAATTGTGGTTTGGAAAAACCCAAAAATTTGCACGAATGGCCTTAAAAAGAGTTCTTGGTACTCAAAAGGAAGAAACCAAACATGGAGCTAGCAAGACTACAAGAGAAATGAAAATGGCGTTGCCATCCAGAAGGCAGGAGCTGATTGCAGAAGCTAATAAAGCCATCATAAAAGGAAAAGAGTCCTTGGAGTTCCGAATGAAGCTTCGTGTAGGAACTGTACGTAGTGACCGGTCAAGAACCTCAGAGAAGGAACTGCAAAGCCACAAAAAGGAGCTAAATAGAAGCCAGAGATACTTCGAAGAAAAGACTAGGAGCTCAAATTCAGACCCAAAAGCCAAGATCTAGATGCAGGAGCTCGGGAAGCAGTAAGAAAAATCACAAAGAAGTCATTAAGCGCTCAAAGAATAGAAGCTAAACAAAGCTCATTAGATGCCGGATAGTACAATTTATACTGAAATAAGCCAAAAGGCCTATGGCTAGAAAGAAACTCTTACAAATGTAGAGGCTGTTCCGAGTTCCTACAAAGCCAGAAACTGCTCTGAACCTCTCCAAAAGTAGAAACTGCCCATGAATTCTTTTGTGAAGACATGAAGGATTCAAGAACCTACAATTGCCAAAGGGAATCAAAACCCAATTGGAGCTTTAGTGAAGCAATATTAAATAATTTCCAATAAGAAACCTAAGAGGTGCTAAAATAAAATGCCAGGAGCTGAAACTAAGTGAAGAAGCTGGGAACTGAGGCTAAGCACAGAAGCTAAAGGAAGAAGCTAAAACTGAGGTTGAACACAGAAGCTGGGAGAAAAGAAGGATCAAATACCCAAGAAATTGGTGACGCTCATAAAAAGAAGCATGAAAACTCTACAAGTACCAAATAGAATTTCCAGGATTTCAGCTACACCAAAAAACCAGGAAGGTAGAACCTAAAAGCAGCACCAGGAACTGGAGCCGGGTACTGCGAAGACGTCATGAGGACCTGATGAGAAATGAACATCAATAGGAGGACCAAAAGAATGAAGTAAAGGCCTATTAAGCCTTAATCCATAAACAACCAAGTAGATGCCATGATTTCAGTCACACCAAGACAGTGAAAGCAGAGCCTATTGCGTGACAAGAGGACCTGGAACTAGAGACATCAAAGCTATGAGGATGATCCATCTCCGAAAAGGAAGCACCTCAAAAGCAGGAACTCCAAATTCAAGTGACAAGGGGACTAAGGATCAAGACGTCCAATTGCTTTAACAACAACTAGCGGTGGAGAATTGTAGAGTAATGTAAAGCCTAAAGTGACCCTTCCAAAGCAACCAGCAGGAAGTACGCAAAGGATCGCCGACTATCAAATGCCCGTGCTCAAAGTGCCCAACCATTTTGGGGACTAATGATATGATATAGCCCAACGGGCTCAAAAAGCCCAATTCCATCAAGTCCAGGCAACCCGAGGCCCAAAGGAACTCGGCCCACGATCCAAAATTATCACCCTTATCAATCCGAAATCCACCACTACGAATACAAGCGCGACACCTAGCGAGATAAGGAACTCCCTTTTGTCCAATGGAAATAAGTCATTGATTGTAATATTTATACCCTAAAATTGAGTAAGAGGAGCAGATTAGGCTCTCTCCCGAAAACCTCTCTCACTCTCTCATTTTCTCTCTTGTAAAAATAGCTTTATTATCAATAAAAGCACTCACAAATCTAGCCTGAATTGGGCCAGATTTCTCATTTTATATCAATGCAGGCCGCACAAGTCCATAGAGGAACCCATGCCAAAAGCCTCTTGGTTTGGTTTGCTTCACTTCACTTGCAGCCACCAAGCGCTGGACGTTCCTGCCGTCTGCTGGTGGGATTGATCATCACCTATAGCTTTTTTTTCTATCCATGTGCATAATTAATTACATTCATAACTTGGTTAGATTAGATAATCTTATATGTATAAATAAATGGAAATTAAGTAAGTAGCTGCTGGCTATATCTACCACCTCAAAAAGGGTATATCCGGTGAAAATGGAGGTTTAAGTCCAACAGAATCATCATGAGAGTTGCAGGATGATGTGTGTGAGGAGGAGGAGGAGGAGGAGGGTGATCCTGCGGTTTACGTTTGTGCAGCGCTTGCTTAAGGACTTGACAGACCATACCGAAAAGGCTTCCATCTGGTTTGCTCTTGTTTATATATAGGTGCATTGCAGAAATAAATCCCATAAGAATAGCAAGCAACCCGCCCTCATTAGTCGTCATAGTATACCACAACAGTAAGTAGCAATCCCTATACACCAGTAGCAATACCGCCCACCTAATTAATAATAATTAAACATATTCTGTGATATATCTATCCTTAAAGAAAGCGAGAAGGGGAATATAACCAAATTTATAGTTAATTATATGGATAGTTATTAGGATTTCTATGTACCAAAAACAAAAGCAATTGGTGAATAATTTAGCTGGTGTATTCTATGCCACGTCATTTGTATATGTGGCTATGACAAATCAGCAAAAATTAATGGAACCCCACTTTAAGACTTAATTTGCTCAATTAATGTATAATTGGCCCTTTGAAAAGATTTGCTAATTTGGACTTGAACAAAAAAGTTTATGATAAAAAGAGCCCAGAATCCGTTTGTCTGTTGTCATAGTTATTAATATGAACTGTTATAAAATTGGGGAAGATTGATGGAATAATACAAACTTGATCAAACTTGATTAAGGTAATAATACAACTTTGGTAATAATAATACACTTTTGATAATAATATGTAGAAGAGAATAATAAATTTAGATGGAGGGAGATTGGAAGAGAAGTGTATGGAATGAGAAGAGAGTGAAGTTAATGGTGGGTTGTAAGTGTATGAAAGTGAAGGAATGAAGGGGTATTTATAGTTAGAAATGAGAGGATAAAAACAAATAAGTAAGATTAATTTAAAATGATAAAATCAAAGGGATGTTAGGTAAAGGAAGATGATATTAGGATTAGGACAAATGGAATTATGGAGGGTAATTAGCCAAAGAGATAATTCCAAGTAGAAGTTTGGTGTATGGGTAAAGTATTTACCGGGGGTAAATTCGGGTATGGTAAAAATGAGTTTTACTGGATGGTAACAATGACATTCACCATAATTTATTTATAACACTCCCCCTTGAATGTCATTGCACCTTAGATAGAATACGCTTAAGAAGTACTGCCTCGTTAAAAACCTTACCAAGAAAAACCCAGTGGGACAAAAACTTGGTGAAGGAAAAAAGAGTGCAGTGCGTATTCTACTCCCCCTGATTTTGGCATCCCTTGATATCTCGAATCCTCCATAAACCAATCCTCTTCATCAATTCTTCAAAAGTTGTAGTAGGAACTGATTTTGTAAATAAATCTGCCAGATGTCACTTGAATGATTCTTGATGTATCCTCCCTTCAATTGGGCAATGCAGCTAGCATTATCTTCATAAATCGTCGTTGGAACATCTTCCTCGCTAACTAATCCATATGAATCTTGACTATGCTGCATCATCGATCTTAGCCAAGCACATTCTCGGCTAACTTCATGTATGAACACAATTTCTCCATTATTTGAAGAGGCAACAACGATACTTTGTTTTCTGGTCACAATGATACTTGATGTATCTACCTGTGCTTTATGTGGATCAAATAAAAGACCTACATCTGCAAAACCAACTAGATGCACCTTGGCCTCACAAGGTTAAAATAATTTCATATACCAAGATAATAGAATATGTATTTATATATTATATTCCAATATAAATACGTTAGAGCAAAATTATATTTTGCAAATAAATTTATAGCAAAAGCTTCAGGCTTTATGTTACTAGCAAGATAAATTGCACTTAGATAGGGTACTTCAGGACCAATCTAATTCTTTATGAGATTTTTCATCATAGCACGGCATTTGGAAGCTTCTCCAGGAGTTCCAATAATATTTAAATTACAAAAACACATATGAATTATCAACATAAGCAAAAATAAATTCATGTATGTACTTTATACTATGCACACTCAAATTGGTTTAAACCATCAATTTAACTTAATTTTGTATATTCCCGGGAATTAGTTGCTTCAAGCAACTTGAATCCTTCAGGGATTCTCTTATATACGTCATGATATATGGATCCATAGAAATATAGGCTGTAAGGGCATCTATTAGATGCGTTTCTAATTTTTCATATTATGCCAGACTTATCAAAAATAATTGCATCCACCACAAGGGAGTATATCTCCTCACAATTAATATCAAGTCGTTTGGGTAAAACCTTGTGCGATAAGCCGTGCTTTGAATTTCTCTATTATGATTTCCTTTTTGCACTAATACCCATTTTTCAATCGACTGGTTCTACACCATCTGGTGTACGGACTACAGGTCCGGAAAATATCTTGCTTCACTTGCGAGTCTAACACAGCCTTAATCATGTTTCTCAATTTGACCAATCATTCTACGCCTACATTGACCACTAGATGTAGGTTCATGATCCTCATTTTATTTAGCGCTATATTATAAATAAAACAAGTATTCCGTCGACGGTTATTTCACGTCGGTTCCATCTTATTCCTGACACTATAATCGAGATCTCATCATACTCATTTATTTCAGGTACCTGAGTTGCTTCTGGAACTTTATCAATTGTGTCAGAAAAACCTCTTCTGGAGGATATTTAATATGAACCTCTACTGGAGGCCATCTTTTCTAACTGGGGCCATCTTATATCTTTTGCTCCATTCTCTCTATCGAGAATTTTGTTTTCTTTTGGAACCGAGTATATTTTACGCTTCTTGCGTACTTTAGATTCATTTGCATACTATACTTGTTCTTCTGGAACATTAATTTGATCAGGAGCACTTGCAGCTGGTATATAAGATTTGGTCACTTTATGTGTCTGGCAATTGCATATAAATTTTCTTGCAAATGAATCATCTTTTGAACTTCAGGTTCACACTAATTTGTTTGAGGATCAAAACTAGATATTGATATGTATTTCAATAAACTCTTGATCCAGCTGCTTATTTCCTCCCCCTTATGTTGGGTAAACTCTTTCATCTAATTAATAATCAACATACCCAACATACTCAACATATATTCCCATTCTTCTTTAAAGACCCACTTTACTATGCTGTGGTGGAGCATTAGGTACATATACTGTACAATCAACGGTCCAAAGATGGGTTTGTGACCATGAACCAATAAGATGGGGAGATTTTATGATAACTTGTTGGCTTGATGCACACAAGTGATGCTGCAAGTAAAATATCATTTTCTCAAACAGTAATATTTCATTAACAATGGTCCTGCAATCAATTGTCAATATTCCCCCAGATCTGTTTGGGTTTATTTCCAATGATATACATTATCCATTGAAGAAATATACCAGTATTATCTAGACATATAGTCTTATCACATAATTAGGGATGTGTACCCGCAAGTGGCTTAACCATTAAAATAAGTGCGCACAATGCCAACTTGCATCACACAATAGACCATATAGTCGATGCATCATAAAAATTACCTAGATGGTCAACACGGCGGATTTATCAGTCCGCGTACATGTCCCTGAATTATTCCCAAGCATACTGGTGATTCTAGGCCAACCTCATCTTAGGAAGACCAAACAATCAATTTTCGCAGCAAACAAACTCATGGAAATTCATTGATTGTAAAAACTTCTGGTTTTTCAATGAATAACCAAATAATTTTCGTGCATCATTATTGAACCGGGATGGCCCATCCGGTCATGCCAAACAATAAATCCATGAACCAACTTCAAGTTGGTGCCAGCTTCAGGCTGCGCAAGCTGTGTATATAAACACTTAAAATTGCTAGCTCCAGGCTAGTGCTTTCCAACTTCCGGCTGGATATGTTAAGTTTCAATTACTCAACTGCTAGCTTCAGTCTAGCTATATATGTGCCAATTTTAAGCTTATTTCTGCCACTCATGTCAGAAAAGATCAGAATTATTGAGCAATAATTAAAGTAGTGGCAAACTTTTCCAAAAACAAAACCTTGAAGATTGAAAAGCTTTGGAGTTTACTGACAAATAATGCAAAGTTTTTAATTACCGAAAAATCTTCTGGATCTTTTCGGAGACAGAAAAAGAGTCCACATTTGAAAAACTGACACCTAGCTGTCTAATCTCAGACTATAAGAAGGGGAGGCGGTTGAGACAGGAAGATGCAGAAAACTCAGAAAACTCAACAAGACAAGAAAAATGCCTTCCCCAGCTACTATTTTCTTTCTTGAGGGTGCCTCTCTAGGAAGAAGGAATAGGTTAGCTTATAGCATGGTGAATGAGCAGCAAGAGGAATTATCGAATGATCTGGCGAGAATTCCTCGTTTAGTGTTTGTTGATGAACTTTATTCATCTAGGTTCTTTGTAACTCCTATGGAAGAAACATTCTTCCTAGAGGACCAAAGCAATCTAAGGCTTCCTTTTATGGCTCGGCTAACTCTATTATGTTTTTCATATCTAATAGACTACAGGATTTTCAGCTAGAGCCTTCATGTCAAATTTTAAATCAAAGCAGTTATTATCAGGTTTCCATGATGGCTCGGAGTGTCCCAAGGGTGACTGGGTTACCACCTACATGGCCTAAGGTACGACTTCTACTATGGAATTGCAGGGGTGTAGCAAGAAGGTCCCAAAATTTTGTGCGTACCTTAAGGGATCTGAAGAATCAGTACAAGCCCAACATGGTACTGATTACTGAGACTTTGTGGCAAGCAGGAGAAAATCATGGTGTAATCCCACTCCGTTTTCCTGCAACGAATCGGTTTGAGATACCTGGAGAAAACAATATGGGTGGTATGTGGTTCTCCTGGAACGACAGTGTTAGGGTCAACATCAACAA
>JAKUCV010006970.1:2932-27239 GCA_028386065.3 Turnera subulata | reverse complement strand
CCATCATGTATATATGCAATGTTATTACCCCGACCGGCTGAACTCGGTTAACCGAGATCCGGAGGCCAATCCTAGTTTTTAACCCCTCCGGGTTGCAGTCGTGTCATGACGGGTTCTTCAGGTTTAATGACCCGTTTTTGGTTTTTTACTTGTTAAAAGTCAAAAAAATTTTGGTCGGATTTTTGTTTTTTTTTAAAAATTTCTTAATTCTTGATTTAGTAAGGGTCAAACCCAGTTAGAACCCTGAACCTCAACTAGGCCACTAAATATATGAGAGATGGAGAGGGGACAAAAATCTATTCTTGGCCGGCACTCACTTTGCATCCTCAACCACGAGTGTTTTCACGTATCGTAGTATCTGATTTTTTTTGGTCGAGGCATCAGTATCACGTTATTTGATGACGAAGAGTGTTTTGACGTTAGCGTTCTTTCATATTTATAACCAGTGGGACTCACCTCACGACTCACGTGTTACATATTCCAATAATTGAAACTAGACTTTTTAAACAGTTGATGCTAATTGTCGCTTCGGGGACATCCCATAAAATGGGAACAACTGAAGCTAAGTAATTATCATTTGGATTTTGGTATATTGGTTACTCGGAATCGTACAATATCTTTTCTCAAATTATATACCCGCAAAAGTCAATCCTAAGTCTTGGGGAGAGTTTTTTTTTTCTTTTATTCCTGTAACTAATTTTGATTATTTCAAATTGATTAAATTTCCAACAGTATCTCCTCAACTGAAAAAAGGTTCAATATACAAATCAACCACAATATCATGATTGTGTTCCTGAGAAATTTTGGCCCCGCCATGCATAGCATACATTAAAACACTCTATAAATAGAGGATCCCTTCTCAGTTTATTCAAGCCAACTTAGCCAGTTCCACATAGCTACTTGTAGAACTTGCCTTACTGATATATATTCCTTTAATTTCTCATTCCTATTGTGATCATGGGATTCTCCTCGCAGCCCTCCATTCAAAGTTTAGTTAAGGAGATTAAGAAAGAGATGCTTATGGGAAAAGAAGATCCATATTCTTCATTCATTGCCCCATCTGCTTATGACACTGCATGGTTAGCCATGGTCCCGGATCCAGATAAACCCTCGAATCCCATGTTCAAGAATTGCTTGACTTGGGTACTTAATAGCCAGAAAGGGGATGGGTTTTGGGGTGAATATGATGATGGCCATGGCATGCCCACTGTTGAGTGCCTTCCTGCAACTATTGCTTGCATGATTGCCCTTAAAAAGTGGAATCTTGGGGAAGAACTGGTCCACAAAGGTAATTAAGATATGTCATGGCTTTAATTTACACTTTACAGTCATGCAGAATCTACACTGCTGGTATGCTACTGAGTTAACATTAATTACTTAATGTGCTTTGTTTCCATACTTGAAGGTCTGGGTTTTATTGAAGCAAATGCTGAGAAGCTGCTTGGAGGGGTATCCAACTCCTGTCCCCGCTGGTTCGCTATAGTTTTCCCAGGAATGATGGAGCTTGCACGTATAAATGGTCTACAAATTAGCTATCCTGATCAACTGCAAGGAGTTGTGATGGAAATGTTCTACACACGCCAAGAAGTCCTTAAAAGGTAACACCCCACTGGTTTCTTTGGAAATTTCCAAGGCTGGAAGTTTGGTTGCTGTCATTAACAGAAGTTGTGCTATCTATCATTTATTTTATTTTTCTTCACAGAGAGAAACTTGTGGGAAAGTACAGTTATCCGCCATTGTTATCTTTCCTCGAAGCATTGCCTTTATACAATGTCAATCCAGAGGTTATAGCACAGCACTTGGGAAAGGATGGTTCCTTGTTCCAATCCCCTTCTGCCACAGCCAGTGCATTCATGGCTACCGGGAACAAAGATTGTTTAGAAAACCTACAATCTCTCGTCCAAAGATTTTCTGCAGGGGGTAAGGACTCAGTTAATTTTAATATTGACAATAGTTTTTTGAGGGAAAAATATTTCATTCTTAAGATTTCTTAGGGATATGTATCTGTTTTCATTAACGAAGCTCTCTTCACTATATATATAGCAGTCCCACCAGCATATCCAATGGATGAAGAGCTGATACAGCTTTGCATGGTTAACCATATAAAAAGGATGGGCTTAGCTGAGCATTTCAACCAAGAGATTGAAGGAGTACTTGAACAAGTTTACAGGTAATTGACAAATTGTGCAGATGCATGTATTACTCTCTCTTCTTCTTTTCTTTTCATTTTTTTTTCCCTGTAAGAAGGTACATAATGTTCAGTATCAAAAAATGGGTAGTTATTAGGATTCCCTTATATCGAATAAAAAATGATAAGAAGAAAAATTAAGGAGAAGAATGAGAATGAAAAAGCTACATGCCATTATCACAAAATTATGATATTTTTTCTTGAACGGATAGAGGCACACACGCCATTATCACTTAATTATGATGATTTTGGATAACGTGGAAGCAATTGAAGAGAATGAATTCACATTTTAGAAAATGTTTCCACAATTTCATATATTATGGAAACCTGCCTTCACCTAATGAGATAAAATTTCATGGTGTCAGGAGTTACATGAAACGCGAACATGAAGGGCCACAATCAATCACTACCATGGCACCGGCACAACAACTGTACAAGGACTCCATGGCATTTTGGCTATTGAGGATGCATGGCTATAATGTATCCCCGGGTACCTATATATGGGCCCTCATTCCAATATTGCTTTTTCCCAGGTCCAGTCTTTCTCTTGATAATTCAGTGCATAATATCTATGTACATATTCTTTTCAGGGCACTTCTGCTGGTTTCTAAATGATGAGGGGATGTTACAGTGCATAGAGGAAAACCATGAATACTTCTCAAGTGTTATGCTCAATGTTTATAGAGCCACCGATCTCATGTTCCCTGGAGAAAATGAACTTGAAGAGGCAAGGTCTTTTTCCAAGAAATCACTCCAGCAAACAGTACTATCAGCGGAAACCAAAGACCAAACTAGCTCACCATTCCCAAATTTTCATGCACTGGTAGGTTATCAATTTGAAACTAATTTATTTTCCTGATCTTGAAACAAATGTTGGTCTGGTAAAAAAGGGAGCAGACATTACAAAAGAAGAACAAAAAATGACGCATATTTTGTTGTTTGAAATTAATTGTGTGGCTCCAAATTCAGTTGGAAAGCGAGAGATAGAGATAGTATATACACATTTTCCATGTTCTTCACGGTAGCAGAATGGAACAAAGAATAATGGAACGCATAAAGAGACAATAAAGAAAAGACAATTTGTGCTGGCATTTTCTATCCCAAATGCTAAGGTTTGCTATCTTTTTTTTTTTTTTTCTACACACCAACTTTGAAATAATTTTTATAAACAAGACTGGTCATGAATTAATAATTAAAAAGAGAAGAATTAGAGACAAAAGCATGCTGGTTTGTTGCACAATTGCTTCCCATTGTCTAATCACTTTTTGCAAAAAATGTCACATTCATAGATTGAGCATGAGCTGGGATTCCCTTGGATTTGTCGGTTGGATCATTTAGAGCACAGGACTTGGATCGAACAAAAGAATCTCACTGCAATGTGGATGGGAAAAAACTCTTTCCATAGGTATCAATTCTGCTTTTCAGCTCCATACCTAAAAAAGAAAGAAAGCTGAACCACCTAATATAAAGTATATATATTGTGCTGATTTTTGTTTCTGGAATTATTTTGACATCAGGCTGTCATCTCCATACATCGTCAACAAATTACGGGAACTTGCTGTTCAAACATATGAATTTCGGCAGTCAATATACAGGAAGGAACTGGAGGAACTGACAAGGTGACGTTTACAAACATTTGTAGAATTGTACTGGATGCTTCCAAATTATAAATGTTGTCAATATATAGTATATGTAAATACCACTGTTGGCTAGACCACCTTAACCTAAACTTTTATTTACCAAAAAAATATATATACAATATGTGTAAGCACAATGTGTCATTTGCAGTACTGCTTATTTTCCTTGATTAATTCTGCATACTTTTTTGGTTCCATGTATGAAATAGGTGGTCAAGAAGATGGGGTCTTACTGACATGGGATTTGGTCGAGAAAAAACTATGTATTGCTACTTCGCCATTGCTGCAAGTACTATGCTACCTCATGATTCTGAGATTCGGCTTGTAGTTGCGAAATCGGCAACAGTCGTCACAGTTGCTGATGACTTTTATGATACGGAAGGATCCATGGATGACTTGATTAATCTCACCAATGCAGTTTCTAGGTATTCAATTTCACATCTCCCTACCACTTATGTATCACGAAGATAAGGGGTTATGCCTACAAGTCCCAGCACCAAACTATTTAAGTTTTTTTTTAAAAAAAGTTTTTTCAGGATTAAGGGAGTAACAGAAAAAACATTTAATAAATATTTTACGTGATTATCTAAGACTCCAAAAGAATATTGTAAAGAGAAGTAGTTTGTTTCTTTTTTGTTTATGACTGGAGTCATTCGATCAAATTAATTTTATTAAAGACTAATGCAGGCAATCTTCACTTTTGCAATGCATGAATTTGACAGGTGGGATGGTTCTGGCTTGGAGGGGCATGGAAAGACAATATTTGTTGCCCTTGAAAGTCTCGTAAATGAAATGGTTGGAAAGTGCCTTGAACAGAATGGAATTGACATAATGGACAGTCTTCGATACATGGTAATTAGCTTCAAGACCAAAATAAACTTTGGTTTACCTTTTAATTTTCCACACACTGTATAACCTTTTTAGCAAATTTGTTTTGTGTTTGTGAAGTGGTCCGAGACTTTTGCTTCATGGTACACAGAAGCCAAATGGAGCAGAAGCAACATCATACCATCCAAAGAAGAGTACCTAAGAACTGGAATGGTATCTATTGCTGCCCACACCATGGTTCTTCCATCTGCATGTTTCTTGAGCCCAAGTTTACAAAGTCACGAGCTTATTCCAACTCATTACCAAACCATAACAAAATTGTTCATGCTTATCCCTCGTTTGTTGAATGATACTCAGAGCTACAAGGTGAATATTTTGCATTTCCTTCACCATGTTTAATTTCTTGCCTTACTTTTATTGTGATATAATAAAAAAAATTAATGAAACACACTATGAAAATTGCTCTTTTGAATCAATTAAGTCAATTTTATAAGGATAAATTAGTTTTTCTACAGCTAATTAACTAAACATATTTTGGAACCACAGAAGGAAGAAGAAGAAGGGAAGAAGAACTTTGTTTTGCTCCACATGGAGGAAAACCCAAAAGCAGATATTGAAGAATCAGTTGCCTATATCAGAGATATGCTTGGCAAAATGAAGCAGGAGTTTCTTCAGCATGCTCTTATTGATGGCTTCAGTGATGTTTCCAGACCATGCAGACAACTCCACTTATCATGTCTAAAAGTATTTCACATGTTCTTTGATTCTTCCAACCGATATGATTCCAACACAGCAATGCTTCAAGACATTCACAAGGCAATTTTTGCTCCCATACAAATTGGAGAACCGGAACCTCTTAAATCCTTATGACAAAAAGATATCAATTAAGGCTATATTATGGTCTGCGTTCAAGAAGTGCCATCCTTTGCCTAAGTCCAGAAAGCAGCACATGAATCTATTTGTTTTTTTCCAAAGTTTAGATTTCTGTTTCGTATAAATAATTGCATGTCCCCACCAGTGTAACCATTACAGTTGAAAAATGTGAAAAGGAGTTTCTGCATAACTCTTTTTGGTCGAAACCGGGAGGTATATTAAGAATATACTTGAGCAAGATACATGAATAGAAGTCGGTTGCTCACTCCGACTCCTATCTTTAAAAGAAAACACATGCGTACAATGAGAAGCAAAGCAAAACATAAAGAACCTGGCTGCTCTAAACAAAAAAGCCAAACATAGCTAACAATAGATAATCGGACAAGACAGAAGTCTTGTTAGATGATCGGGGGATCAGCTAGGGCAAGGAGTATCCGGTGGGCGGTCGACTTCCATACCTGATGTGGATGCTCCTGGGGAGTAGATCAAACGATGACAGTCTTCCGTAAGTGTGACTGACTGCTGTGTGGTGCTGGTTTCTTCGGGCTCGCGAAGAGGCAGGATGTGTAAAATTGTTAGAAATTGCGGGGTAGGGAGCTAAAGGGGAAACGAAAGACACGACAGGTCCGGTGTGGGACTGGTTGTCATCGGAGGTAGACGGATAAGTACTGGCATTAGATACATCTTTGAGGGTTTGTCTTTTAGGGGTGTCTTTGGTTACAAGTTTCGAAATTTTCAAGGGTTGGGATCTCTTCATGGATTGTTTAGGGGTTCGGGAGGAAGGCTTATTTTTTGTTGTCTTGAGGGTCCCTACTCCGATGAAGTCGCTAAGTGTAGGGAGGCTGGGGGGAGGTTCAGGTTGAGACGGGTTCCCACTGGCCTTTGGTGAAGTCGTTGAAGGTTGTGTTTCTGACAGGGCAGTTGGGTTAACTTGTAGGGGCAGGGTAGGTACAGCTGGTCTCGGGCTTATGACTGGGAGTGTGTCTTCCTAGGGAGTACCATCCAAGAGATGGAACCTGTTTGATGAATTGCTGGAATGATGAGGTAACGAATGAACAGGAGGGCCGGTGATGTAACGCCCCGAATTTTTAGTATTTAATTTTATGGAATTTTCGGATTTTTTTTGGAATTTAATTTCCAATTTTACCCTCTCGGAAGTTTACAAGAATTTTTGGGTCAAATGAATTTAATTATTTATTTATCTTTTAGTGGTATTATTAAAATTGACTTTGGAATTTATTCCTAAGTGGGAATTCTTTTGAAATAAATGTTTCTGTGCATGAAACACAAGTTGTTTGTAGTTTTGGGAGAGTCAAAGCATAAAACTGAGTGGATGCTCGTGTTTTGACTAGGTTACCTGAATGCTTTGACCTGAGGAGTTAATAGCCAAAACGACGCCGTTTTGCCAACCAAAACGACGCCATTCTGAGCTCGGCCAAACCCTAGTTTTTAACCTAGGTATAAATTGATCTTTTTTTTTCCTTCTCTCTCCTCACTTTTCTTTCCATCGACTCTCTTCCGAGTTCGGCTGCCCCTTTCCTCCCTTTCTCTCCCTTTCTTTTACCCCTTCCTTCTCATTTACAACCGCAGCTGCCGGACGAGATGCTGTCATCGGCGCGTCAAATGGAAGGAGGATCGGGCCTCTGGTGAGACACGCAGTGGAGTCCTGTCTCGACCTCTGTGAGGAGGCGTTGAAGAGCCGTTGTTGCCGTCCGTGCGCCGCCGTTCGTGCCTATCGTTGCCGTCCACCTACAGAAGTCGAAGGAAGGAGGTTGAGCGAGTTCGACTAGGGTGTGGCTGCAACCTGTTCCTTCGCGCCGCCGCCCTTGTCTAGTCGGGTGAGTTCTCGGCTGCCTCTTTCTCTTCCCTCCTATCCTCTTCTTTTTGTTTGGTTGTTGATGGGTGGGTTTTTGTGTCCGGTGACGGGTCTAATCGTGTTAATGGCGGACGGTGGAGTCGGGTCTGCTCTAGTTGTCGGGTCTGATGTGTGGTGCTGCGAGTGGCTTTTGGTGGCGGGTCGACCGTGGTCGGGTGTGAGGCTGTGTGTGGTTGTTTCAAGTTTGTGCTTGGCAGTGAATGTAGGCTCGGGTTCGCTGCCTTCAACATGTTTTGGCAGATCCAGTTCCGCTTAGGGAGGTTCGGTTTTCCCGGTAAGTTTCCGGTGATTGTCTTTATGCATCAATTCGTTACTTTTGTAATCTGTGGAGGTTGAGTTGATAAAGTAGATGTTGTTTGGGTTATGGCCAGTTGCTGGCGGACTGTTGTAGTCGGTTGCTGGATGTTGTGGATTTTTCGACGAGGTTGACCGGAATCTAGCAAGCTCCGGGATTTTTCCGGCGAGGCTCGGGTGCTGTTCTTGCAGGACATAATTTCTTTCAGGATTTACACGGTAAATTTCCGAGAATTGACGTGCGTTTCATTTTGTACATATCATGTTCGGTAAATGAGAATTAAGCGTTGTATTTAAGATGAAACGGATTTTTTAGTGGAAAATCGAGTTTGGAGAGTTGAGTGGCGTGGCCGGTATATGTCCAACGCACATAGTATCTTTAGGCCGGAAAAGCCGGGCTCGGGTTTACTAAATAATACGATATTCATGAGGGATCGGGCTTAGGTCATTAACTCTTTTATTCAATTTATGGATATGGAATGGGCTGTAAGCCCAATAACTGATAAGTAATTTAAGATGGGCTTTAGGCCCAATAGTTTTGTGATATGGGCTTTAGGCCTGGGTATAAAATTTGTTTTGTTTGGGCTTAGACCCTGATCTCTTAGTAACGGGCCTAGTGTACGGTTTAAGCTTTAAACAATATTAATAGCATGCATTTATGTAATTGTCATGAATAAACATCTTATATGATGTGTATGTTCGTAGGATGCTTGAGCATAGGAATGTTGAGGCGGAATGAGGCTTCAGCTTCTAAGACTGTTGTTATGGCCCAAGTGAGGACATATAAACCTTTGTATGCGATACTGCCTACAATGCTCGGTTAATTGTCTTGGTATATAAAATGATAATAATTGTTTGGAATTGAATGTTGTTTGCATGTTGGCTTGCTTTGTGGATGTCTTGTTTACACCTTGTATCTTTTGATGATACCTGTGATGCAGTGTGCCTGATTATGTGAACTGTGTACCGGTGTGATATAACATGCCAGTCGAGCATGATTTGTTTGGTTATGCTAAATAATGTGATATATGGTTTTATGGTTGTGTGGTGGATTGTGGGCTGGAGGCCCGGACTTGAGAATAAGATGTTAAATCCACACAAACCTGGACAATCCTATCTAATGGTACACAAAACTCTTTAAGCATAAATAACAAATTATAATATTCTACTGTGGGGCTGTTGACCGGTTGGTTCGAGCGGGAAGTGATACCCCTCGGAATTTCTTGCGGTTTAGCATATGGGTCTGTTATGACCGGTTCTACCTCCCTCTTTCTACCTCCCTCTTTCTCTCTGTCTGTCTCTCTCTCTATGGATATGTTTGGGCTTCGTGCCTGGTTTATTTGGGCTTATGCCCTGGTTGTCTCATGAGACGGGACCGAGCTCGACGCACACAGTAGAGGGCCCTAATAAAATATTTAATCCTAATAACAATGATAATAATATAAGTGATGATAAGTGATGGTTTGAAGTCTGATAATGACTTGTGTTGTGTATAGTGACTTGTTTGTGCATTGTGGTTGCTATTGCCTGATGCCGGTGTACTTGTAGTTGATTTGTAATTGTATATTATTGGTTTATTTGTTTGCGGTGAGACAGTGGTTGGTCTCACCCCCTCACAGTCTTTACACAGGTTATCTGATCGATGATCAGAAGAGCATATCAGCAGGTGGCGGTGCTTTCCTCCTCGGGTCGGATCCATAGGGTGCATTACATTCGTATTTATTTATGTATTTGTCTTCCGCTGCATACTCTATTTTGATATACTGTATTGTCTTTATATTGCATAATTAACTTGATTTTATTGTGTCCCGGGGGAGAAGGGCATTTTGGCCACTTCACATGATATAATTAATCTAATGGAAAATTTGGGATACGGTGTTTCAGTTGATTATATTTTCGTGTCCCGGGAATGATAAGGGCAATTTGGTCATTTCATATTTAAATTCTATTTTATATTAATAAATTGGGACACGGGCGTTTCAGTTGGTAGCGGAGCAGGCTGTAGATCCTTTGGGATGTTGGGTACGTGTTTTTCACTTATGTGCATAAGTGTGCTCCGGTTTGAGTCGGTTGTTGCATTTGTCAAATGCATTCATATAGTGAGTCGTACTATGGATCCGGTGGAGGACGCGCACCTGCTGAGGGTCGGAGTGACCCGCTATTGTTGTTTGAATGATATGCTTACCTTTACAGCTTAGGCTGCTGCAAAGTTAATTTTGTGGAATATCCACTATTTTGTTAGAGTCGGTGTAGACTCTTGACTCTTTGCTTGTGTCCTTTGTCTGTGTGAAACTGGCCAATACAAGTAAGAACCATCTATATGTTTTTGGATGTTATATCTGTCAAGGGATGATCTGGTATGATTCTTGTGACTTTGTTGATCTTGATGATCATGTTATTTGTGGTCTGAATATATAAATTTGAGGATTTGAAGTTACTCGTGAAATTATAATATGGATTTAATCCTGTTTTGAGTTCGAGATGATAATTTCTTGAATTAATCTGAGGATGACTTAATGATATAATTGGGGGAAATATCTTTTAATGGTACTTGAGGTACTTAACTTTGTTGAGATTTGAAATATTAATTATGGTTGTGATTCAAAAGGTTTTGATCATGAATTTTTGTTGAGGTTATAGTTCATGTGCTGGATGAGGATGCCGGAAGTATGTTTACATTGAGATTTGATTTTGAGGTGATCTTGAGTTTTGTGAATCAATTGCTAGTTAGTTGTTTATGTGATAAGAGATATGGTGATGTTTAAGTTCTTCATTAAAGAAACTTTGGTGTTCATATTAAGTGAGACCTGGGCGATAGTTTTGTAGGCATGAGTTATTCAAGGATGTTTGGGTCTTAAGGAATCCATGGTATAGAATTAGATTATGAAGTTTTGGTATTGAGTGGTTTCTAGTGTCTAAGGTATGATCCGAGATATATATGATTTTGGCTGAATTGGTGTATGATAGAGGATTTACTTTGAGGTTCAGAACATGAAATGGATTTTGGATTTTTGATCTTGAGGTAATCACGATGAGAGTGATGATCTTCTTACTTAGGTAACAGTTTTGGGTTCAGTTATCTGAGGACAAACTTAATAGATTAAAAGATTGGATATGTTTGGTTGAGTGATGAAAAATGAAATTGTTTATGGATTTTGGTATTATCAATGGTGATGATGAGTGGATAAGACTCATGGTTAATGTTTTGATCTGGTGCTTTAGATCATGTTTGACTAAAGTCGATGATCGACTTGGTAAACTGGAGTTCTTAGAAATGTGATTGATGGTTCTACTTGGGGGTTGGGCCAACGGTATTTTGATACCGGGTGACACTTGTTGTGTCAGTTGGTTGCTTGACTTTTCTTGAAATTTCGAGGACGAAATTTTGTTAAGTGGGGTAGAACTGTAACGCCCCGAATTTTTAGTATTTAATTCTATGGAATTTTCGGATTTTTTTTGGAATTTAATTTCCAATTTTACCCTCTCGGAAGTTTACAAGAATTTTTGGGTCAAATGAATTTAATTATTTATTTATCTTTTAGTGGTATTATTAAAATTGACTTTGGAATTTATTCCTAAGTGGGAATTCTTTTGAAATAAATGTTTTTGTGCATGAAACACAAGTTGTTTGTAGTTTTGACAAAAACTACGCAGTTTTGGGAGAGTCAAAGCATAAAACTGAGTGGATGCTCGTGTTTTGACTAGGTTACCTGAATGCTTTGACCTGAGCCGTTTTGCCAACCAAAACGACGCCGTTTTGCCAACCAAAACGACGCCATTCTGAGCTCGGCCAAACCCTAGTTTTTAACCTAGGTATAAATTGATCTTTTTTTTTTCTTCTCTCTCCTCACTTTTCTTTCCATCGACTCTCTTCCGAGTTCGGCTGCCCCTTTCCTCCCTTTCTCTCCCTTTCTTTTACCCCTTCCTTCTCGTTTACAACCGCAGCTGCCGGACGAGATGCTGTCGTCGGCGCGTCAAATGGAAGGAGGATCGGGCCTCTGGTGAGACACGTAGTGGAGTCCTTTCTCGACCTCTGTGAGGAGGCGTTTAAGAGCCGTTGTTGCCGTCCGTGCGCTGCCGTTCGTGCCTATCGTCGCCGTCCACCTACAGAAGTCGAAGGAAGGAGGTTGAGCAAGTTCGACTGGGGTGTGGTTGCAACATGTTCCTTCACGCCGCCGCCCTTGTCTAGTCGGGTGAGTTCTCGGCTGCCTCTTTCTCTTCCCTCCTGTCCTCTTCTTTTTGTTTGGTTGTTGATGGGTGAGTTTTTGTGTCTGGTGATGGGTCTAATCGTGTTAATGGCGAACGGTGGAGTCGGGTCTGCTCTAGTTGTCGGGTCTGATGTGTGGTGCTGCGAGTGGCTTTTGGTGGCGGGTCGACCGTGGTCGGGTGTGAGGCTGTGTGTGGTTGTTTCGAGTTTGTGCTTGGCAGTGAACGTAGGCTCGGGTTCGCTGCCTTCAACATGTTTTGGCAGATCCAGTTCTGGTTAGGGAGGTTCGGTTTTCCCGGTAAGTTTCCGGTGATTGTCTTTATGCATCAATTCGTTACTTTTGTAATCTGTGGATGTTGAGTTGATAAAGTAGATGATGTTTGGGTTGTGGTCAGTTGCTAGCGGACTGTTGTAGTCGGTTGCTGGATGTTGTGGATTTTTCGGCGAGGTTGACCGGAATCCGGCGAGGCTCGGGTACTGTTCTGGCAGGACATAATTTCTTTCAGGATTTACACGGTAAATTTCCGAGAATTGACGTGCGTTTCATTTTGTACATATCATGTTCGGTAAATGAGATTTAAGCGTTGTATTTAAGATGAAACGGATTTTTTAGTGGAAAATTGAGTTTGGAGAGTTGAGTGGCGTGGCCGGTATATGTCCAACGCACATAGTATCTTTAGGCCGGAAAGGTCGGGCTCGGGTTTACTAAATAATAGGATATTCATGACGGATCGGGCTTAGGCCATTAACTCTTTTATTCGATTTATGGATATGGAATGGGCTGTAAGCCCAATAACTGATAAGTAATTTAAGATGGGCTTTAGGCCCAATGGTTTTGTGATATGGGCTTTAGGACTGGGTATAAAATTTGTTTTGTTTGGGCTTAGACCCTGATCTCTTAGTAACGGGCCTAGTGTACGGTTTAAGCTTTAAACAATGTTAATAGCATGCATTTATGTAATTGTCATGAATAAACATCTTATATGATGTGTATGTTCGTAGGATGCTTGAGCATAGGAATGTTGAGGCGGAACGAGGCTTCGGCTTCTAAGACAGTTGTTATGGCCCAGGTGAGGAGATATAAACCTTTGTATGCGATACTGCCTACAATGCTCGGTTAATTGTCTTGGTATATAAAATGATGATAATTGTTTGGCATTGAATGTTGTTTGCATGTTGGCTTGCTTTGTGGATGTCTTGTTTACACCTTGTATCTTTTGATGATACCTGTGATGCGGTGTGCCTGATTATGTCAACTGTGCACCGGTGTGATATAACATGCCAGTCGAGCATGATTTGTTTGGTTATGCTAAATAATGTGATATTTGGTTTTATGGTTGTGTGGTGGATTGTGGGCTGGAGGTCCGGACTTGAGAATAAGATGTTAAATCCACACAAACCTGGACAATCCTATCTAATGGTACACAAAACTCTTTAAGCATAAATAACAAATTATAATATTCTACTGTGGGGCTGTTGACCGGTTGGTTCGAGCGGGAAGTGATACCCCTCGGAATTTCATGCGGTTTAGCATATGAGTCTGTTATGACCGATTCTACCTCCCTCTTTCTACCTCCCTCTTTCTCTCTGTCTGTCTCTCTCTCTATGGATATGTTTGGGCTTTGTGCCCGGTTTATTTGGGCTTATGCCCTGGTTGTCTCATGAGACGGGACCGAGCTCGACGCACACAGTAGAGGGCCCTAATAAAATATTTAATCCTAATAACAATGATAATAATATAAGTGATGATAAGTGATGGTTTGAAGTCTGATAATGACTTGTGTTGTGTATAGTGACTTGTTTGCACATTGTGGTTGCTATTGCCTGATGCCGGTGTACTTGTAGTTGATTTGTAATTGTATATTATTGGTTTATTTGTTTGCGGTGAGACAGTGGTTGGTCTCACCCCCCCCCACAGTCTTTACACAGGTTATCTGATCGATGATCAGAAGAGCATATCAGCAAGTGTCGGTGCTTTCCTCCTCAGGTCGGATCCATAGGGTGCATTACATTCGTATTTATTTATGTATTTGTCTTCCGCTGCATACTCTATTTTGATATACTGTATTGTCTTTATATTGCATAATTAACTTGATTTTATTGTGTCCCGGGGGAGAAGGGCATTTTGGCCACTTCACATGATATAATTAATCTAATGGAAAATTTGGGATACGGTGTTTCAGTTGATTATATTTTCGTGTCCCGGGAATGATAAGGGAAATTTGGTCATTTCATATTTAAATTCTATTTTATATTAATAAATTGGGACACGGGAGTTTGAGGTGAGGTGGTGCCGAGTCGGGCGTCCAGGCCGTCGTGGTGCATTCGTCCATTCCCCTCTTCCTTCCCGTGCCGGTAGAGTGGGCACTCCAGATTGTGGTATTGTCTCGGCATTTTTTGGTTGCGGGGCTTCAGGACAAGCTGAGCTGCTATGATTTAGTCGCCCGCAAACATAGCATACCGGCAAACCCTCATAGCTTACCTTTAAAGGTTCGCCTTCGAGGTGCACCGTACCCTTCAAAGGTTTTGTCAAATCTAGACATACAGCAACTCTAGCGAATTTAGCCCGACTAGGATTAGAAGAGTTACCGTCAAGTCGGATTGTTCGGCCCGCCATGTTGCCGAGTTGACGAAGGATTCTGGAATGGTAGCGGTTGATGGGGAAGTCGGGGAATTGGATCCACGCCACAATCGAATCAATCTGTCCAGTAGCAGCTCGGAAGTTCGGGGTCCAAGGTTGCACACTTAGCGCGCTGCCAAAGATACTCCATGGGCCGTCTGTCAGGGCATGAAGGTAGTCTTGCGTCGCCCAGAAACGAACCATATAGAAATTGTTCTCCAGATCGATGATTTTGAAAGCGCCCGTCAGTTTCCACAGGTCTTGTAGTTTGGCCTGCAAAGTCTTGAACCCAATGTATCGCCCATACAGTTTAACCACAACTGCATTCTCCCATTGCTTATCTAACCTGGCTTTGAAGGGATCGGATAAAACCAAGTTGTCCATTCCATCGGTTTGAACCACCATCAGGTCTCCTTCCTCATACTCGGCCTCTCCTTCAAGTTCCCACGGGTCGGACAAGTACAGTGGATTAGACCTGGAAAACAGGGTATCCCGATAAGTAGGCCGAGCATCCTCCATGACCTCGTCTGATCCTGTGGATGGTATGGGTTCTGGGGTCGGTTTGTTCGGTTCGACCATGCTGGTTAGATCAGGGGCAGTCCCGGTCCTAGTGATTATTGGTGCGTGCGGGTTGAGCTCCATGGGCACAGTTCTGGTGAAGGGTCAGGGTTGCTCGGGAACTGCCTGAACCGAATGGGGAGGCCCTCTTGGGTCCGGCACCACTGCTGCCGCCGGCGACACGGCCGGACGTCGGGGCTGCTGCAAGCTTGTGAGAGTGGTCAGACCTGTGACCGTGCCTCCACTGGCTGTGAGTTCAGGGGTTCGGGTAACCGGATGCTGTGTGTCTCGTGCCGGGGAAGGTGAGTGCGAGCGGCGTCGGGAAGCTGGAAGGGGAGCTCCGGCGTCTCTTTCACGGGAGCGCGAGCGGGATCTTTGGAAGGGGCTGCCGGTAAGGTCGCGGTTCCGGACCTTGCGGGTGGCTCTGTCCACCGCTGTCTCCACGTCCTCAGAGCATGCCGGCGAGGACATGGATGCAAACGGGAGATGAGAGAGGTGGAGCACGCACGCGCAGAAGGAGGCGCGTGGGTCAGGGGCTTCAAGGTTGAAGACGCATGATGAGGCACGTAGTAAAATCCCCTCAAGGTTGAAGACGCGTGATATTCAATACTAGAGGATCGTTAGCTTTTCCACTGAGTTTCTGCATAACTCTGGCAATGTAAGAATGAAGCAGGTCAACGGGTGATGAAATACTAAAAAATGGTTACAAGATACTTCCAATAGGAAGCTATATTATATATATTACAGAAAATTGCTAGAATAAAATATTCACTTTGCTCACTATAAAGTAAAGAAAAATATTGATAATACATTATCTATACACTATATATAAAAGGTTTTTCTATCTCCAATATAGGGTTGGTCCAAGTGGTTGGATTCCTGGTTTCGCGTAAATAAGATCATGGATTCGAGTCTTCGTATTTGTAGAAAATCAATATTAAAAGTTTTACTCATCATAATCAGGTGCACGACCCGTGTCAAAACGGATTAGCCGGGGCGAAGCTCCGGGATATGGGATGAGAAATTAAAAAAAAAAAAGAAAAGGAAGTAAAGAATGATTTTTAACTGCTATATACCTAAAAACATAGGGAAAAGAAGGAAAGGATAATTAGTAAAATTTTTCCTTCGCTTCGTACATATTTCTGCTCACTCTTTTCTTTGGTTTGGCTTGATCTTGTGTTCTTTGGTGAAAGTGCAACCGACATCACCCCTTGTGTGATTTTGCATATATCTCTTTCTTTATGTTATTTTCTTAATTACATGCACCCAGAAGCTTATTGGTTATGAACTTATGACTAATCCAATTCGAGCCTAATGGGATTACTGAGAAGTAAAAGTATTTCAACATTGATTTTTTTCCATTCCGTGGCAGTATTTGAGGATAACAAGTGCCGAACTAATTGAATCAAGTCCATTTTAGATTAAATATAGTGAACTAGTCGTAAATGTGCAAGTTCAAAGAGTTTATTGTGGTGGTAGGAATGCTTTTAAAAATCAACAAATTGAAAACACTAAAATGAAAATTCTATTGGACAATATCATTCTACAAATCATATTCTGCTAGTTTTGACCTTTCAACCTTGATATAACACAAATGCTTTACATCTACAAACTCAGAAAACATAATAAGAAACATCTTACCTATCCATATTCTGTCAGGTACATCACTATTCAAGCTATATGATGGAAATGTCACTATCTTGATTGGTTCAGCTCCAGAAGTTCTTGGCAATTTTGCTTCCACAGGAAAACGTTTCAAAGGAGGCTAGAAATTAATGTTAAAGAACTTGGCGGTCTTTTTCAATTAACGTTATGTTATTGTTAGCATGAATTAATGTATTTGAATTTCTTACCTGTATCTTTGAACGAGGTTAGAAATTCTCTACTCATAAAAGTGTAACATCATATGACTAGGAAAGATAATGACCTTTGAAGAAGATTCTTTTCTACCAACCGAAGCAATAAACGTACTAGAAGACCTAAATCCACATAGCCATCCATAGAATCTTTGGATTAAATACATATTAGAAGACCTTTTACGTTTGGCCGCAGTTAAAGAATGTGTTCAAACCTTGACAATGATGGAAAGCACCATAACAATATTTAACAAACAAGTTTTGGGAGGGAAAGCACCATAACAATATTTATATATATTGGAAAAGGAATACCCAAATTTCTGATAAACTTCTTTCACAATGGACTTAATGCCTTTTTTAGTACCTGTGTTGCTCTTGATTATCACAATTCATATTTCAATTTTGTGACTAAATTGAAACACAGGTAAGAATTGTGGTAATCAGGAGCAACACAAATATCAAAAAAGGTATTAATCCCAAATACAACATAACAAAATCAGCAAATCAAGAATCACACGACCACACACTATATTTTTATATAGAAAATCTTTTCAAATCAAAGAGTAAAAACCATGGATTCAAGATCCATCAAATCAGCCGCACAATACCAAATGTGTCATACACAAACAATCTTGATTGAAAAAAAAAAAATCCCCCAAAAGGTCATATAAGCACAATCGGGGAAATTGACGCTATCTAACCTCTTTCTTCATTAATAAAATCTCGTTTATATCAAAAAAAAAGGAAACAACATTGTTATGGTGCAAGTGCAACACCAGACACGACCCCACTAAAACTAAAATAACTTCAAATTCGATCTCTACCACTCAGTTTGTAAAAGGACGTATCACTAACTTCATGACAACATTTTAGTTCAATCCAGCGATTAATGAATTGAGATTGATCAAAACTGAGTAAAATACAAACACAATGAGGTGTACTTTCTCTAGAAATGAAATCTCTACTTTTTTCTTATATTTTTTTGGAACATTAACCCTAGACTTTATGATGGTATTTATATTAAGTATAATTGGACTATTTTACCAAAAAAAAAAGTATAATTGGACTATTACCGATATAGGAGGGAAACAAAAAAAAAAAACCCTTCAATTTGACTCCACAAAGTTTTCTGAGTTAAAAACGTTAAATCTTGCAATTTCAAGGGTTGGAATGTGTTCTTAGCAAACAAGGGTGGACCCGATTTCCGATGATATTACCAAGTACTAGTAGACTCTTTAGAAGACTTATCGACCAAGACTTACCTACATCTCTTACTCTCTTTTTTTTCATATAAAATAAACTCCTAAAACAAGCAAATAAACTCCACAGAACTATGATCCTACGACTTCTCCTTTTTCCTTCCATATTTTGTCACCATAGAAACTGATCTGCTCTCTCCATCTTTAGCTAATTCAACTTGTCACTGACATGGGTACTAACTAGCTTGGAAATTAAGAATGTCGAGCTGGCCTAGATTGCAACAACGTCAAGCTTTCATTCTTTTCTTTGAGGCAGCCAATATAATTGTAGAAAACTAGAAAATGAATGTGAAAATGATTTTGTAGTCGTCGGCTGATATTTTTTCGTGAAATGATAACCATATATATGCTTATCACCTTCTGTTGACCCTACTTGCAAAAATGTATGGAGTTGGCACCCCCTGCACCCATGGAGGTGCTCAGCGTATAGTCCTTGACTTATTGGAGAGAGAAATTCAGGAATGCCAGAGACTTAGACATCAAGGGGACAGATTCTTGGCAAACCTTTTCAACCCTAACAAATGGCCCCTCTCTTCCAAATTCACATTCTGGTGGAAATGGCAACCCATTTATATCATTTTGAGGGAGAGAGAGAACCAAAATTATTGTACCATAAATCACATTTCTATCTTTGATTTTCCTTCAGACATCCCTTTCTTCAATGGAAATTCCCGCATTTATGGGACCAACAAATTAATGAGATTAAGAGGAAAAAGATGACTATACTCACAGCTCGTGATTCACGATACATGATGACCTCATTCTCATTGACATTGTCATTGCCTTTTGAGACGGGTCACCTTTTTTTTTTTTTTGAACAAGGGTGAAAATCATTTTATAGATCATCAACATCAGGTGGAAACCACCAGTATGTTTGTAGATTTAGATCTAGCAGATACATGATTTTCCTAAAGAAAACAGAGCAAAAGGCTACGAAGAACGAAGACGGGTCACCTTTCTTTAACAAGGTTCAGATCCAATTCGAATTGGAGACATTACTTGAGAAACACAAAGCTCTTTATCATTTAAGTCATCCTTTGTGTTGGCCACTGGCTTTATTGTTCCGCCATATCATATCATATCATGCTTGTGGGCCCCACTGACCCGGGTCTACGCCTTCCCAGCTGATTCGGGTGAAGCCAAAGTCGACCCAGATCAGTGGGGCCCACATGATGACGTTGTCGAATAATATGGTGATGACGGTCGTCCGGTGGCCGGAAATACAAAAAACTATATATTTAAGGTACTATGAGGACCAAAATTCATAAAATATTGGTACAGGGCTACATTTCAAAATTAAGGATGATACAGAACCAAAAATCCACTTGTTTCCAATATTTTATTGATGCACAATTGTATCCAATGACAACGATTTGACGCTAAAATGAGAAGATCTCAAGATACTATGAGGGCCGAAAAGATCAGACAAACAATGAACACCACAATTGATCCTGACCCCAATAGCTGGGATAAAGGGAGAAGGGAAAAGATGGTATAACTACCTAAGGAGTTCTAAAACACTCAATTGAAAGAAAATTGGGTTGAGGGTAGCAAGAAACCACACTCTAAGATGGCCCCTACGCCAACATCCAAAGTTAAAGTGAAACCGATAGATGATGATGATTGACTAAAGAGTTCAAGATAACTAAACAGCTAAAAGTATTAAGATTGATCATAATCAACTTTCAAGGTATAAAATTGGTCAACTTCACATAAGAATGATGATGACGCATATTTGATAGGGCTTCATTTTTAAAGCGCAGTAAGAAAAAAGAGAGAGAAAAATAGTAGCCAACTAGGTTGAAACCTTCAAACGAAAATTTAAGCAAAAGTTTCTGCAAACAAAAATAATAGTAATAAAAACATAACAAACTCCCCATGTTGAAAGCCAATTAACGGAAGCCTAAGGCAAAAATGTGGGTATTAGATGAAAATTGTTGTGGTTGTGAATACATACATAAGCAATCTAAAAAAGACTGTTCAAATTTTGATTTAATCCAAGTATGTAATGAGTTGAACTCATCCATCTCATTTGGACTCTATCATGGTGCCAAACACGTTTCGATTCATGTTATACACATCTAGATAGCTTTCATGCATGGTCTTTGGTTTGACTTCCATGAAATTTGGTATAAGATTTAACCTGCAAGTTGCAATTACCAAATTGAACTAAGATTCTTCAGATTTTGTTTTTCGATACGAACTAGGATTCTTCCTATTGATATCTAATTTGAATTTAAGGAGCCAGTACGATGAACATAAATGATCGGTCCAGTAAAATTTGTCCCCATTTAATGTCTGTCCTATCAAAGTGCCCCTCATGGTGACATCCTGGGAACAATAGGGGCAAGGAAATAAAGGCCACCGTCACCGAAACTTTTGGCTTGTGTTCATTAACTGAAAATATTTTTTATTTTCTAATTTTAATTTTCTACACTTTTTCTAATTTTTATTTTGTATGAGAAAATGTGTGAGAATTTTAGAACATGCTCAGTTAACAATTTTTTTAAGGATTCTTTTTTAATTTAAAAAACAAGAAAACATGTTCACATTACTTCGTTTTGAACATTGCAAAATATAGAAATCATATTTATAATAAAGTTTCTACCTTTTATCTGTGTCACCATGACTTTAGTCCAAATATTCAAAGCAATGACCTTAGGAAAAAAAAAATCTTAACTAATAGAATAAACTTGCAAAGCAATGAAATAGGGTTAGTCAGGTCTTATTAAAATGTTCATAGGGTTAGTTAGGTCTTATTAAAAGTTTCATTAATTGGAAAATAAGAAGACACGCGTGTTTTCTATTGGGAAAAAAATTTTACAGATGATACTTGAAAGTGAAGAAAACATCTTTTTGTTGTTTTCTACCACTTAGTTATAAATTAGAAAACAGGAAAAATAGTTTTCTATTCAGAGAAAAATATGCCTAATAAACCCCTTGATGTTTCTGTTCTAGCCTTCTAGGTATTCCCTCCGTTCTAAAAATATGATATTTAAGGAATTTACACAAAACTGAAGGATCTATAATTAATATATTAGATTCTAAAAGTAATTAACTAACTTAGTCATATTTTAAATTAATTTCTTTTGATCATAGGACAGTCATATTTTAAGTGACAATTTTTTTGAAACAAATAAAAAACCCTTAGCTTCAGTATTTTTGAAGTTTTTGGAATGGAGGGAGAATTAAGTGAGTTTAATTAACTCATATTGAATTTCATGTTTAAATAATCACATCCTTATCTTTTTATGTTTAATTGTAATACTGATTAGTTTCACTTTTACTTTGTCCAAAATCACCATGGCTTTGTGTTAATGGTGTGTTTTTTTATTAAAAAAGCCAAGGGGTTGATGTAGGTATGATAGCATTGTCATATAGCTTGGTGGTCTGTAAACATTCAGAGTTTTTTAAAATCTCCATGGTTTAATGGCATGTGCTTTTCTTTAAAAAAATTAGCTTCCTTATTGTTTTATAAACTAAGATGTTACAAACTAGACTAAGGAATTTTGCGCTTGATATACCTAGAACTCAAAACTGGTATTGCTGGGGAAATTAGGCAGGACAAGGTCTGATCCAGCCTAATTTAATTTCCAAGAAAAGGAACCCCTCCTAGACAAGGCATCCCTACAATCATTCAAGAGTAAGGACAAGGGACAACCAAATATTTGGACCTAATACTCACTGTGGCAAGTACTTTTATCATAACTCCATTCCCACCTGGCAATTCGTGGTAACAGTCATGTTCGTGTGAAGTTTGACATGTAACGGGTTTTACTTTCTCAACTAGATCCGAACCATTTAATAATTATGTATGCTTCCAGTTGATCCACTTGTTTGAAATTTGTCTATTTCAAATAGTTGTAATTTTTAAGAAAATAAATATATGATTGAATTTTCTTATTGAAACGCCTCGATCCGTATTTACCATACACAGTAAACACGTGCCGGAAGTGTAACGACCCAACCAAATAAAGCCCAGCATACAGTGTATACAACAGAACCTCGGGCTCAACAGCCCAAAATAAAAACATCAATAACATCATAACCGGCCCAATGGCCCAACAATAGCAATATAATGCATAGAGGAAGACTTAATAACTCACAAAGACACTGTATGCGATACTGATGCAAACTATGGATCCGAGTCCTGTCCAAGGGATAACGCCGCAGCCTGTCTGGAATGCATCAAACCTGTACCACAACCTAGAGTCCACTTGCCATTTCCTGGAGCATGGTACCTACTACCAGCTCTCGATGACTGCCCAAAGCATGCCCAGAGTCACTCAGCTACCTCCAACTTGGCCAAAGGCCCGACTACTGGTGTGGAACTGCAGAGGAGTCGCTAGGCGTTGCCAGGAGTTCTCGCGTACCCTGAGGGACCTGAAGAACCAGTACAAGCCCAACATGGTTCTTCTCATTGAGACCCAATGGCAGCCTGAAGACGATCACGGTCTCATCCCACTCCGGTTCCCTCAAGCAAACCGGTTCGAGCTTCTTGGCCAGCACAACGCGGGTGGCATGTGGTTCTCGTGGAACGACAACATCAGGGTAAACATCAACAATGACCCAAACAGCTTCAGGGTCAACGTCGTTCGGAGAAGATGAATATATTTTCTTTATAATATAATGTAATTTTAATGTTTGTAATATTAATATTAGCAATATTAATAATATTTATATTTTCGCTTATTTATGGCATCATTTACCACTTATGTGAATGTTCTGCGACAGCTGGCGTCCCTTGACTGGATCCATAATGCACTAACTAAAATGATATAAAATAATAAACAAATGGAGCGAACTATGCAAACAAGAACAACAAACACACAAGGACTGCCCAACAAGACCTAACGCCCGCTCCGCTACCAAAATGAAACGCCCCGACTCGTATTTACCATACACAGTAAACACGTGCCGGAACTGCAACGACTCAACCAAAAAAAGCCCAGCATACAGTGTATACAACAGAACCTCGGGCTCAACAGCCCAAAATAAAAACATCAATAACATCATAACCGGCCCAATGGCCCAACAATAGCAATATAATGCACAGCAGAAGACTTAATAACTCACAAAGACATTGTATGTGACACTGATGCAAACTATGGATCCGAGTCCTGTCCAAGAGATAACGCCGCAGCCTGTCTGGAATGCATCAAACCTGTACCACAAATAACTCATCCTACGGGATGAAAGCCCGCAGGTGAGGGGTGAGTCCGAAGTGCTCACCGACGAAGGATAGACAATCAATATACAACACTATAATTACTCAAAGTCGAAAACACAGGCATAACAGCCAAAATAAAACAATCCAAAAGACTCGACCCAAAGCTGGTCCAAGACCAAAAAGATTCAAATAAAAATCTAATTTTCCAATTTTACCTTTCCGGGCCCCGTCACGAATAAGCTAGGGGTCAGACCTGGTTATCAACACATTTCGGGTGCCAGACCAAATCCAAGAGAACCCAGGGATCGACATCCCAAAAATAAGAACCCAGGAATAGACATCTCAAATATAATCACGGGATAGACATCCCAAGGATAGACATGCTTATCACAAGTAACCCAGGTCATGGCCACCACAAAGCAGTTTTAAACCATCGAGTCGTACCACTACTTAACACGTGTCAATTATATCATCATCATCTAAAACCAAATCACAGGGATCAACATCCCTAACCAAAATACCAGGATAGACATCCCATCCAAAACCGAGTGTCACGCCCCTACTTGCGCAACCGGCCAGGTGCCTAGAGCGACTAGAAGCGCCAATTGGGCACCCTCAGGCCTAAGCAGACTACCCGATAGAAGTTTAAGGCCACAGCCTAAAAATTTACTCAGGTGATACCAACCACAGTGCCTTTACAAACACACGAGTTATATTCACAACAATATCATATAAAAATACTCGTTATGGTTTCTAAGCAACACATAAGCACAACCATCACTTGTTACAAAACCGTACAGCAAGGGCACTAGATCATAAGCCTACATCAGTTTGGCCTAAATATATACAATGATAGAACCTAGCCAAGGTTTGCTGGATACCCATCTCTATAGAACCCTCTTGTCCGGATTCTCCCACACTGGCTTAACTCCCTCACCCTG
>JAKUCV010006969.1:116522-131069 GCA_028386065.3 Turnera subulata | reverse complement strand
TTCTTTGTTACTATTGGGCCGTTGGGCCAGTTATGATGTTACTGATGTTGGGCCGTAGGGCCATATTGATGTTTATATTTTTGGGCTGTTGAGCCAGGGTTTATGTTTTATACAATGTAAGCTGGGTTTGATTGGTCGGGTTGTCACAGTTCCGGCACGTGTTTACTGTGTACGGTAAATACGGGTCGGGGCGTTTCAGAAGAAGAATGATAATATAAAAGAATTATCATAAGAATTCATGACTATATAATTGTAATTTATTATTAACAAGAACTATGAAGAAGAAAAACTGAAGTAAAATTCAATAGTTATTGTAAACTACAAAAAGAATAAGGACCAGATGTAACAGCCCGGGTAAAAATTTGGATTTTTATCGGGACTGTTAAAGTCGTTATACAGTGATTTACCGAATGAATTAATCTTGGGTAATTAATTCAAGGTAAATCGAGCGTTGTTTTTCGTAACCGAGGTTTTTTCCGCGCTCCGAATTTTTTCGTGGATTTTACGGACCAAAATTGGTATTTTCCAGGTTCCGAAATCCTCAGAAAAATCACACCAGAAAATAACTAAGGGGGGTATCAGTTATTTTCTGGTCCGGATCGGACTCGCCCCATAATGCAGACAAGCTGTATTATTGAGGCAAGTCACCATTTTCCTTTGTCATCAGCTGCCATCACAGTGTTCTTTTTCTTTAAAAAGAAAGCAGGCAGAAAGTGAGAAGGAAGAGGAGAGGAAGAGAGGAAAAAAAAAAAGAAGAAAGAAAAAAAAAAGGAGAGAGGGAGAGAAAAAGAAAAGAAGGAAAAAAAACAGAGAAAAAAAAATAGAAATAGAAATCGGAGAAAAAAAGAGTGAAGAGAGAAAATAGAAAAAAAAAAAGGGAGGAGGAGCTGCAAACCGATCCACCACCACCGGCCGAGCCACCCATCGCCAGCTCGCCCCCACCACCCTCATCTTCCCCTCTCCCCCGCTGCCGCCGTGAAACCGCTGCCATCAACCACCTACAACCGCCACACCGCCACCATCACCTCACGCACACATCACCACCACCTGTTTTTCTCCTTTCCTCCTCCCCATCGATGCACCATCGCGACGCCCGACGAAGCCATGTCGAGCTCGTCGCCGATCTCTGCTGCAGCCGACGACCCCTACCTATGACAGCAGTTGCGCTGCCCTCGCCTCGTGTCACGCCGCCACCCGCGCCTTGTATCGTCGCGTCGCCAAGCCGTCACCGCAAGGTGAGCCTGCGGGTTGAAGACAACACGCGGGTCGACCCATTTGTGGCCGGTTTGACCCGATCTCGCTTTGGGTTGACCCGGTTCTTGTGGGGCTTGGGCTTGAGGTGCTGGGCTGGATTAATGACATGGGTCTGGGCTATACACCTAGGCTTTTGTCTGGGCTTGGTTATGGGTCGGCCTAGAATTTATATGGGTTGGCCCAGTCTTATAAAAAAAAGAAGAAAAAGAAAATACTTATACATTTATAATTATAATCTGGAAAAAAAAATATATATGTGGATTATATATTTTCTGGGGAATATAAATACATAGCATTATATAGAAATAAATAAGTGAATATCATGTTATATTATTTCCAAGAAACTAAGGTAATTACAACAAGAATTATATCATTTGCAAAATTATTATATAATGACTACTTTAAAAAATATATATATATATATACTATAAATATTTTGGAAGTATAAGCATACGTTATATTTTTAGGGAATTATGTTATAGTAATTATATTTTTGGAAAAGTATAATTATTCTATGTAAATAATTTTGGAAATCTTCCTAGAAAAGTAATTTGTGATAAATATTTTTTTTGGAAAATGATAAATATCTTCATGAAAATATTTTGAAAAGAGATTTAATTAAAATAATAAATACCAAAGTAATATTCCGATATACGTACAGTATATTATTTTCGAAAAAGGATTTAAAAACGATTAAAGATAAATTTTATGAATATAACCGAGACGTATAACGAAGGGGGGTTTAATTTACAATTTATGGCATCATAGTATACCGATTATGTGCATTTATGTGAGCATGTGTTGTTGTTTTGTTGTATAGGTTTTGTTATCGGGCAGTTTCTCGAGGAGTCGGCTTTGAACCGGTTGAGGATCATCAGAGTTAAGTAACAGGCCAAGGTAAGGATAAGTAAATATTTATATACTGCCCATAGTACCAAGTTGTTGTTCGTTTATTATGTGTGTTATATGTTTGAATAATTCTTTGTGGCTGTGAATGGCATGCAGTATGATGAATTAAATTGATATTTGTTGTTGTTGATGATATTGGAAATAATGCTACTGTTGTTGTTATTGATGATATTGGAAATGTTGAGATAAGTAAGTCTATTACTGTTGTTGTTGACTGAGGATTGTGTGGGTTGAGTACCGGGGGTACTGGCATGAGATAACAATTAGAATAAGTTGTAATATCCAGACGAGCGGAGAGGCTGTGAGCCTGCTCGGGATAATGAGATAATGGTAGGGTAATAGAAGTTTAATGACTAGATGAGGGTAAAGAAATAATAAACTGGATACACTTAGACATCTAGTAAGTCACAGTTAAATATTGGAACAGCCAGATGGTAGTTTTATTTTTATTTAGGCACTGGGAGAGAGTGTGCTTAGGGTCTGCTCCCTGTTTGTGCCAGTTATACGTGGAGGTACCAGAGCGGGGTCCACAGGCTAGCTAGTTTGACTACCAGGCGACGGCCACCATTTAACTTGTGATAGGGGCCCTGATAATAAAATTGGAATACCGTGTCTAGAATTACAAGTGTGTCATTTAAGGTTCGTAAGAACCTTAGTCAATTGTTGGTGATGTGATTTGGGAATTTACGGTTGCTTGTATATGTATATTTGCTTATGGGTTTTACCCGGTGGGCACTTCGGACTCACCCCTCACCTGCGGGCTTTCATCCTGTAGGTTGAGTTATTTGTGGTTCAGGTATGATGCATTCCAGACAGGCTGCGGCGTTATCCGTCGGACAGGACTCGGATCCATTAGTTTGCATCAGGTTTTGCATATGATGATATTGAGTTTAAATGCTTCCGCTGTGCTATATTTTGGGTCCCCGGGTTTGGGGGACATGTTTTGATGTTGGGCCGATGGGCCAGATTTTCTATGTTTCTGACGTGACATTGGGCCGTTGGGCCGGTTTCTTTGATTTATTTATTGAAATTATCTTTGGGTCATTGGGCTGCGTTTTGTGTTATATTTACTGTTGTACAGTTCCGGCACGTGTTTACTGAGACTGGTAAATACGGGTCGGGCGTTTCATTTTGGTAGCGGAGCGGGCGTTAGGTCTTGTTGGGTAGTCCTTGTGTGTTTGTTGTTCTTGTTTGGATAGTTCGCTCCATTTGTTTATTATTTTATATCATTTAGTTAGTACATGATGGATCCAGTCGAGGGGCGCCAGCTTGCCACAGAATATTCACATAAGAGGTAAACGATGCCATAAATGTGCAGAAACATAAATATTATTAATATTACTGAATATTATTATTACATTGATATTTTATAAAAAAAAAAACATTCATCGCCTTGGTACAACATTGACCCTGAAGCTATTGGGGTCATTGTTAATGTTCACCCTGATGCTGTCGTTCCACGAGAACCACATGCCGCCCGTGTTGTTCTGGCCAGGAAGCTCGAACCGGTTTGCTGGAGGGAACCGGAGTGGGATGACACCGTGATCGTCTTCAGGCTGCCATTGGGTCTCCGTGAGAAGAACCATGTTGGGCTTGTACTGGTTCTTCAGGTCCCTCAGGGTACGCGAGAACTCCTGGGAACGCCTAACGATTCCTCTGCAGTTCCACACCAGTAGTCGGGCCTTTGGCCAAGTTGCGGGTAATCGAGTTACTCTGGGCATGCTCTGGGCAGTCATCGAGAGCTGGTAGTAGGTGCCTTGGTCCAGGAAATGGCAAGTGGGCTCTAGGTTGAATTCCTGAAGTCTTTCAAAAATGAAAAACATGACAGAATTGGCCGAGCCGTAGAAGGAAGTCCTCAGGGTGCCTTGGTCCTCTAGGAAGAACGTCTCTTCCATGGGAGTGACGAAGAACCTCGACGAGTAGAGTTCGTCGACGAAGACCAGACGAGGCATCCTGCCGAGCTAGTTCGGTAGTTCCTCTGGACGTTTGTTGATCATGCTGTAGGCCAGCCGGTTTCTTCTGCCTAGGGAGGCACCCTCGACGAAGAAGACGGATGATGGAGCAGGCATCGTGTTTTGGATGCGTTGGTGTTTTGTTTTTTTTTTGAGTATTGTGGTTCCTTTTGCCTTAGCGTCTTGTTTGCTTTAAGATGCTTTGTGGTTTTTGCTTTCCACCGTTTCGCCTTTTATAGAAAAAAGAAGAAATTTTCCTGTTTTTCAAGGTATAGCGCCCACATATTTTTGGAAAATTTTAAATATTTTTCGGTGATGGGAAAAGCAGATTCCCTTCACAAAAATTTAAACCATTTTCGATTTTCGAGGTTTTGCTTTTTGAAAATTTTGTCATTGATTGGATTTTGCTTTTTGAAAATTTTGCCATGCTTTGAAATTTTTCTTCGTTACTTTATACATTTTTCGGGCTACAAACGCAAGTGTTTTTCAGCTCTTTCCATCACACAATTTTCTTTCACCCTGCCTACCTTTTCCTTTCTTTTTATGGTTTTTCTATAATTTCTACATCTTTTATCACATGCATCCGTGACCGTTGTGGCTAGACTGATGGGACCGTACCTCGAGTAGAGTGCATGTGCGACAAGCTTACACCTTGACAGACGTTTTTGGCTCATGCGAAATTTGTGAACAAGTGGATAACGTTTCTTTCGAGGGACGCAGGACGTGCACGTGACGTCATCGTCACCTTGCGAGAAAACAGACGTCTTTTTCACGAGGGAACCGACGTCACCGTTAGCTCTGCATGTCACGTTTCTCGGGATCGAGGATGTTTACGACCGATCTAGAGCGCCGAATATGAAAATATGTTTTTATTTTAACTTCTTTATGTTTTGGTTTTGGTTAAACGAGTTTTGTTTTATTTAGCTTCTTTATGTTTGATTTTATATCCTTCTTGTCGGTTTTTGTTCTACTTTGAGACGTTTTTATCTTTCTGTTAGCATAAGTTTTCATAATTTAACAAGAGATTTGTTTTAAAAAGAAAGCTTGTTTTATTTATTTTTCATAACAGTTTTACAATACAAAGAGGAAGTACTCGATTGAGTTACATGCTTCTCAAGGTCTTTTACAAGTTTTTGGATGTTTTTCATGTGAGGAAAGAGTTCCGCACACGCCAGTTCTATCTGCATCACCGCCGAGCTGACCTTCCTCAGTGAGACGTTCAACTGCGATAGTGTCTGCAGTGGAGTGCTGCTTTCAGCCGCTGCTTTGCCCTTCCGATCATCAGCTTCTTTGCTTGCACGCTTCTTTCGCTGTCTTGGGGAGACCACCACATCTTCCTTCAGACTGATGGTGTCTGTCTTGAACCGTTTCTTGGGAGGTTCTTCATCGGAGCTTGTCGGGAAAGCAGTACCACCGATGTAGCTGTTATCCTCGGAGTCTGAGGTGGTTCTTATTCTTAGTGGAGAGTCCATGGCTGAGAGTGAGTTCTCAGTTATGAGGTTCGGTTTATATAAGCGGAAGAGATGTCGCTTAAGGGTATAAGCGGTATCTCATGTTGAGTTTGGACACCTGGAAGAGTGTACCAAAAGCTTATCGTGGTAGGACCCACGGATAAGACGACAAAATTTCGGGGACGAAATTTTTTTAAGGTGGGTAGAATGTAACAGCCCGGGTAAAAATTTGGATTTTTACCGGGACTGTTAAAGTTGTTATACAGTGATTTACCGAATCAATTAATCTTGGGTAATTAATTCAAGGTAAATCGAGCGTAGGTTTTTCGTAACCGAGGTTTTTCCCACGCTCGAGATTTTTCCGTGGATTTTACGGACCAAAGTTGGTATCTTTAAGGTCCCGGAATCCTCAGAAAAATCACACCGAAAAATAACTAAGGGGGGTATCAGTTATTTTTTGGTCCGGATCAGACTCGCCCCATAATGCAGAAAAGCTACATTATTGAGGCAAGTCACCATTTTCCTGTGTCATCAGCCGCCATCATAGTGTTCTTTTTCTTTAAAAAGAAAGCAGGAAGAAAGGGAGAAGGAAGAGGAGAGGAAGAGAGGAAAAAAAAGAGAAGAAAGAAAAAAAAAAAAGAGAGAGGGACCCATCGCCAGCTCCAAACCGATGGAAAAAATTGGAAAAAAAAAGAGAGAAGAGAGAAAATAGAAAAAAAAAAGGGAGGAGGAGCTGCAAACCGATCCACCACCACCGGCTGAGCCACCCATCGCCAGCTCGCCGCCACCACCCTCATCTTCCCCTCTCCCCCGCTGCCGCCGTGAAACCGCTGCCATCAACCACCTACAACCGCCACACCGCCACCATCACCTCACGCACACATCACCACCACCTGTTTTTCTCCTTTCCTCATCCCCATCGCTGCACCATCGCGCCGCCCGACGAAGCCATGCCGAGCTCGTCGCCGATCTCTGCTGCAGCCGACGACCTCTACCTACGACAGCAGTTGCGCCGCCCTCGCCTCGTGTCACGCCGCCGTCGCTGCTCTCGTCCTGCTCGCACCGTCACCTGCGCCTTGTATCGTCCCGCCGCCACGCCGTCACCGCAAGGTGAGCCTGCTGGTTGAAGACAACACGCGGGTCGACCCAATTGTGGCGAGTTTGACCCGATCTCGCTTTGGGTTGACCCGGTTGTTGTAGGGCTTGGGCTTGAGGTGCTGGGCTGGATTAATAACATGGGTCTGGGCTATACACCTGGGCCTTTGTCTCGGCTTGGTTATGGATCGGCCCAGAATTTATATGGGCTGGCCCAGTCTTAAAAAAAAAAGAAAAAGAAAATACTTATACATTTATAATTATAATCTGGAAAAAAAATATATATGTGGATTATATATTTTCTGGGGAATATAAATACATAGCATTATATAGAAATAAATAAGTGAATATCATGTTATATTATTTCCAAGAAACTAAGGTAATTATAACAAGAATTATATCATTTGCAAGATTATTATATAATGACTACTTTAAATATATATATATATATATTATAAATATTTTGGAAGTATAAGCATACGTTATATTTTTAGGGAATTATGTTATAGTAATTATATTTTTTGAAAAGTATAATTATTCTATGTAAATAATTTTGGAAATCTTCCTAGAAAAGTAATTTATGATAAATATAATTTTTGGAAAATGATAAATATCTTCATGAAAATATTTTGAAAAGAGATTTAATTAAAGTATTAAATACCAAAGTAATTGTAATAGCCCGGGTAAAATTTTTGATTTTTACCGGGACTGTAGAAATTGTTTTACCGTGATTTACTATTGAATTAATCTTGGGTAATTAATTCAGGGTAAATTGGGAGTCGTTTTTCGAAACCGAGGGTTTTCCCGCGCTCGTGATTTTCCCGTGGATTTTTCGGAACTAAGTTGGTATTTTTTTTCGGGTTTCGGAATTTCTCGGAAAATCACACAGGAAAATAACTAAGGAGGTATCGGTTATTTTCTGGTCCGGATCGGATTCGCCCGTAATGCAGACAAACTGCATTATTGTTAATCACATGGATAATAGTAAATTTTTAGCTATTTAAGGAAGAGGCAGCCGGTGGAAGAGGGGAGGAGGAGGAAAAAAAAAGAGAAAAGAGAGAAAAGGAGAGGAAAAAGAAAAAGAGAGGAGAAGAGAAAAAAAAGAAAAAGAAAAAAGAAAAGAGAGAAATAGAAAAATAGAAATAAGTAAAAAAAAGAAAACAGGAAAAAAAATACTGAGAGAGAGGAAAAAATATTAAATCAGAAAATGAAAAAAAAGGGAAAATCGGAAATAGAAAAAAAAGAGAAGAAATACAGAAAAGGAAGAAAAAAAAGAAGGAAATAGAAGAAAAGAAAAGAAATTGCAGAAAAAAGAAAAAAAAAGAGGCGTGAACAGTTGTCACCTTCGCCGCCTCCATCACTGTGCATCTCGAAGCGTTCGGAGGCCGATCTCGACGCACCACCGTCGCCACAGAGTTCGCCGCCCTGTCGCCGTCCTGAAGCCGTCGTTTCCGTCTCGCGGCGCCAGGGAGCCTAGACCCGACGCAGATCCGGCGGATCCAACTCCTCGGCGTCTCCCGTTTCCTTCCGGCGATGCAGCGCCAGTTTCTCGCCGCCCCCCGAGCCGCTCGTGCCGCCCAGACGTGGTGGTGGTGCTCGCGCCCTTCCTCGCGCCTTCCACCGCCGTCTCAGCCGTCAACCCGAGGTGAGCATCCGGATCCGTTGACCCGTGTGTTTGCCGGGTCGCGGGTTTCAGTTTGGGTTATGTGGGCTGTGTTGTTGGGTTTTGTGCGCGCCTGGGCTTGGGCTTCTGGGCTCTGCCTTGGGCCGGGCTTGGACTTGGCCCAGTCCAGATATTTTTTTTAAAAAAACTATATTTATATATATTTATTTATTAATAATTTGGTATATATTTTGGGAAAAAATTATATAGTTATTTTGAGAAAATTATGAACGATTTGATTCTGGAATTTTTATTAAAATATAGATATATTTACTTTGATAAATAATTAAGTTATGTTTTGAAAAACTATTGTTATTTGGAAAAATATATATATGCCTTGGAAATAATTTCTGGAAAATTTATATGTATATTATTTTCGTCTGGAAATTATGTTTATGCAAATTATATATATATATATCCATAAATTGTCTATCCCGGTTTGTTATTTTTGGGATGTCTATCCCTGGGTTCTATTTGATCTGGCACCAGGAACAGGTTGATAACCTGGTACGACCCTAGTTTATCCGTGACGGGGCCCGGAAAGATAAAAATTGGATAATTGATTTTATTTGAGTCTTCTTGGACCGATTTTGGGTTGGGTCTTTTGGTTTGGTTGACCTTGAGTAATTTTTAGTGTCCATATTGATCGTCTTTCCATTGTCGTGAGCACTTCGGACTCACCCCTCACCTGCGGGCTTTCATCCCGTAGGTTGAGTTGTTTCATGTACAGGCTTGGTGCATTCCAGACAGGCTTCAGCGTTATCCCTTGGACAGGGCTCGGATCCATAGTTTGCATATATGCATACAGTGTTAGTGAGTCTTTAAGTCTTCCGTTGTGCACTGCTTTTGTTATTGTTGGGCCTTGGGCCAGTTATGATATTTTATTGTTGGGCCGTTGGGCCGAGTTATGGTTGTTTACACTGTATGCTAGGCCTTGTTGGGCTGGGTTGTTTCAGTTCCGGCTTGTGTTTACTGTGTACGGTAAATACGGGTCGGGGCGTTTCAGTAATATTTGGATATACGTACGGTATATTATTTTCGAAAAAGGATTTAAAAACTATTAAAGATAAATTTTATGAATATAACCGAGACGTATAACCAAGGGGGGTTTAATTTACAATTTGTGGCATCATAGTAAACCGATTATGTGCATTTATGTGAGCATGTGTTGTTGTTTTGTTGTATAGGTTTTGATATCGGGCAGTTTCCCGAGGAGCCGGCTTTGAACCGGTTGAGGATCTTCAGAGTTAAGTAACAGGCCAAGGTGAGGATAAGTAAATATTTATATACTGCCCGTAGTACCAAGTTGTTGTTCGTTTATTATGTGTGTTATATGATTGAATAATTCTTTGTGGCTGTGAATGGCCTGCTGTGTGATGAATTAAATTGATGTTTGTTGTTGTTGATGATATTGGAAATAATGCTAATGTTGTCGTTATTGATGATATTGGAAATGTTGAGATAAGTAAGTCTATTACTGTTGCTGTTGACTGTACTGTGAGGATTGTGTGGGTTGAGTACCGGGGGTACTGGTATGAGATAACAGTTGGAATAAGTTGTAATATCCAGACGAGCGGAGAGGCTGTGAGCCTGCTCGGGATAATGAGATAATGGTAGGGTAATAGAAGTTTAGTGACTAGATGAGGGTAAAGAAATAATAAATTGGATACACTTAGACATCTAGTAAGTCACAGTTAAATGTTGGAACAGCCAGATGGTAGTCTTATTTTTATTTAGGTGCTGGGGGAGAGTGTGCTTGGGGTTTGCTCCCTGTCTGTGCCAGTTATACGTGGAGGTATCAGGGCGGGGTCCATGGGCTAGCTAGCTTGACTACCAAGCGACGGCCACCATTTAACTTGTGATAGGGGCCCTGATAATAAAATTGGAATAGCGTGTCTAGAATCACAAGTGTGTCATTTAAGGTTCGTGAGAACCTTAGTCAATTGTTGGTGATGTGACTTGGGAATTTACGGTTGCTTGTATATGTATATTTGCTTATGGGTTTTACCCGGTGGACACTTCGGAGTCACCCCTCACCTGCGGGCTTTCATCCCGTAGGTTAAGTTATTTGTGGTTCAGGTATGATGCATTTCAGTCAGGCTGCTGCGTTATCCCTCGGACAGGAGTCGGATCTATTAGTTTGCATCAGGTTTTGCATATGATGATATTGAGTTTAAATGCTTCCGCTGTGCTATATTTTTGGTCCCTGGGTTTGGGGGACATGTTTTGATGTTGGGCCGATGGGCCAGATTTTTTGTGTCTGTGACGTGACATTGGGCCGTTGGGCCGGTTTCTTTGATTTATTTATTGAAATTATCTTTGGGTCATTGGGCTGTGTTTTGTGTTATATTTACCGTTGTACATTTCCGGCACGTGTTTACTGAGACTGGTAAATACGGGTCTGGCGTTTCATTTTGGTAGCGGAGCGGGCGTTAGGTCTTGTTGGGTAGTCCTTGTGTGTTTGTTGTTCTTGTTTGCATAGTTCGCTCTATTTGTTTATTATTTTATATCGTTTAGTTAGTACATGATGGATCCAGTTGAGGGGCGCCAGCTTGCCACAGAATATTCACATAAGAGGTAAATGATGTCATAAATATGCAGAAACATAAATATTGTTAATATTACTGAATATTATTATTACATTGATATTTTATATAAAAAAAACATTCTTCGCCTTGGTACAACATTGACCCTGAAGCTATTGGGGGACATGTTTTGATGTTGGGCCGATTGGCCAGATTTTTTATGTTTATGATGTGACATTGGGCCGTTGGGCCGGTTTCTTTGATTTATTTATGAAATTATCTTTGGGTCAATGGGCTGTGTTTTGTGTTATATTTACTGTTGTACAGTTCCGGCACGTGTTTACTGAGACTGGTAAATACGGGTCAGGGCGTTTCACCAGAAATAATAATATAATTTAATAATTTTTTTCATTAATATATAATTTAATAATTAAAATTATTTAGGTTAGAATGTCAATAGATTAACAAATATCATTAACAATAAATGATTTACAAATTCCTATTTTACTGCATAAACAAATTATAAATATTGCATTTATTTATATTTTCTCAATAACTACAAAAAATATGAAGAAGTGCAGCTAAAAAGTCATCAAAAATCATGAACAAAAATAACGTTTACCAAAAAGAATAATCGCAGGAGCTCGTGACAGATATGTTTGTAATTTATTATCATTATGAATTACGGAAAGAGGAGTTGAGTAGAGTAGTCAAAGAAAACTACGAAAAAGAATAATAAGCGAAATAAGTATTATCATAGGAATTCATACCACGAAAAAGAATAATAATAAAAAATAATAATATAATTTAATAATTTCCTTCATTAATAATATAATTTAATAATTAAAATTATGAAATTTACAATATAAAAAAATTTAAAAATATCATTAACAATAATCGATTTTATAAATTCATATTTCGCAACATAAACTAATTCTAAATAATGGGTATTTGTCTACCCAGATTTTATATATAAGTCCTTTTCAAGAATAAGATTATTGCTATATCACGTTATTTAAAAAATATAATACTATGTCACGTGCATCGGACGTGTAAAAAAACTAGTAAACATAAAGTATATGAAGATCACGTTGTACCTCTAATAATATATGTGTAATTTTTTTTAGAGAGAAAATAATATATGTGTAATTTATATAACTAATGTTTAAATTACAATAAACCAATGTTAATCATATGGAGTATGATGGAGTAAACACGTTAGATTCCAAGAGACAAATGCATGATCCATTTTATTCGATGCGGATCAGTCAGTCAATAATCTATCGTTATATTTAACGTGAACTGTGTGGTTATAGCTGCAAATTAGCATCAGACCAATGAATAATACCAATAAGAATCGGCCGTAATGAAATTATATGCACATGAAAAAAAAAAAAGTACCAATTGGTGCATATGCCCTTCGTAGTAAACTAACAGAACAACATTTGATCATTTCCCAATTAAAAATAAAAATGAGATATTTATTTTTTTTAGTGGTAAACGAGATATTTATTTTTTTTAATGGTAAACGAGATATTTAGTTCAACCATGCCAAAACTCTTTAATATATAAGACATTTAATACTTTCCATTTTGTCTCAAAATATAAGACGTAGTTAGATTTTCAAGAAGCATTAAATTTATTTGTTCCATATTTATCCTTTATTTATTCTATATCTATCCTTTATTTATCAAATTTAAGGTTAAGTTGATAATTTGAGTAATAATAATTAATAACATTAAGTGTATTTAATGAGTTTTTTAAGGGGTGTGCAAATAGGTAAGACGTCTCCATCTACAATCTATTATATATATTAATAGCTGAATCCCTCACCAGGTTTTGACACATAGGATTTTTAGAGTCTTGCTTTTTTACCATGTGTAGGCTTTGAGGTCTTCGTTTTTTGCCATGTGGAGGATTTTAGGTGTTGTTTGATTGGCCCATATTTTCATTATAACTATCCCAATTAGAATTAAGAAAAAATCTAATTATACACGATCAGATTTTTTTAGTAAGATACCTAATTATACACGATCAGATTTTTTAGCAAGATTAGTACTCTCCACAATCAGAATTTTTTAATGATTGATAAGATTGGTTTGTTTTTTTTTTCCTCTAAACTAGAATTTTGGTTTGATTAGAATTTCCGTTTTCAATCTGATTGTTTTTTTCAACAATTTTGCTTTTAGTAAAATTGGGAAACTACAATTTCGGTTGTTGTTTAATGTATTATTATTTTTTGTATGATAATTAAGTTAGAATTTCCGTTTTTAATCTGATTGTTTTTTTCTACAATTTCGCTTTTAGTAAAATTGGGGAACTACAATTTCGGATTGGTTTGGTATTGTAATAGATATATATATATATATTCTATCCTTTTTGTTTGATAAGATTGGTTTATTTTTTTTCCTCTAAACTAGAATTTTGGTTTGATTAGAATTTCTGTTTTTAATCTGATTGTTTTTTTTCAACAATTTCGCTTTTAGTAAAATTGGGGAACTACAATTTTGATTGTTATTTAATGTATTATTATTTTTTGTATGATAATTAAGTTAGAATTTCCATTTTTAATCTGATTGTTTTTTTTCTACAATTTCGTTTTTAGTAAAATTGAGGAACTACAATTTCGGTTGTTGTTTAATGTATTATTATTTTTTTATGATAATCAAGTTACTAGAATTTTGATTCAACTAGAATATTATATGTTAATTTTTTACTACAATTTCGTTTTTAGTATAATTTCGGATGAGTTTGTTTTTTTTTTTTACTAAACTAGAATTTCGGATGAGTTTGATAATTTCGATAGAGTTTGATCAGATTGGTATTATATATATATTCTATCTTTTTTGTTTGATCAGATTGGTTTGTTTTTTTTTTTTCCTCTTAACTAGAATTTGTAGAGTTTGATAATTTCGGATGAGTTTGATAATTTCTGAAGTTATAATTAAGGAATTATGATTAATGTCTCATCTCTAAAGCTCTTATTCTGTATAAATACATGTCTACAGTTGTGTGTGTGTTACAGTTCCTTTTCTATTTTTTCTCTCTTCTCCCCTTCTTTCTTTTGGCTTCCAGGACGGATGTTAGTATTAGTTTTTTTTAGTTTCTCTTTTTTACATTACTTTTAATGCAATACAATTATTTTTTCATTCATTGTTTCTTTTAGTTTCTTTAGTATTCTCTTTTTAGTTTCTATATTTTTCTTTAAATGTTATTATATTTTTTAATTTTAGAATCTGTGTATTTTTCATTCCTATAATATTTATAATTTTTCTTTTCAGGGCAATGAATTCAAATACTTTGGACGAATTATGCCCTGAAAATGACTTTTTTACAATTCAAGTTCGTGTTTCACGGTTGTGGGAGTCCTTAGAATACCAAATTGAACAATATCCTTATCAGTCTAGATTTAATTCTAATTGATGAAAAGGTAAGTTTCCATTTTACATGCTTTCTGTTTTTCTTTGGCATTGTATTTGTTTGTTTTAATTTTCTAGTTATTTATATTATTTTTATATTTTTATTTTGTTGACATTCTTTTTGTCTTTCTCAATTTTCAGATTTATATATCATTTTTCAAATTTCCAGTTATTTATATTATTTTCCAGTTAATATTTTACTTTTTTTATATTTATCGCATTGTATTTGTTTGTATAAATTACTATATTTATATATTATATTTTTTTCACATTATATTT
>JAKUCV010006969.1:79897-115820 GCA_028386065.3 Turnera subulata | reverse complement strand
CGACCAGTGAAGCACCAATTTAAAATTTTGTTTTATGGTTCTACCAAAATTGAACAAGTAGTATAGGAGATATAAAAAAATATCCCTATTCATTTGTTTGATTTTGTTGACCGAAATACAATTGTTGAAAGATGCAACAAGAAATAGATGTGGAACATATTAGTAAAAAGAATGAAAAATTGTGTAAAAAAATAGAGGTGGAAACAAAGGAAAAAACTATACTAAATCGGGAAAAAAATTATGAACTATTTAATTGCTTAAAAAATACTATGTGTGTCAAAAAAATACTTTAAACTACATATTATTATACTAATACTAACTAGGCCCGTGGAATCCACGGGTAGTGAGCTAGTTACTCTTTTATTTTCTAACTGCTAATAGACACATTAGTCCTGATAATTACAAAATCAACTTGTATTCAGTATTCCTTAATTTACAAGGGGAGAAAGTTGGGAAATATGGGTGTTGGGCCTTTTAAATGCAATCCAGCGAAACGATGTGGACAATACTTCCCATATAGTTACATAATAGGCACCTTCACCAAATACACTCGGAGGAACCTTCTGAAGGCCCTACTTACTTGTCCCTTCCCAGTTCCCATCAAAGACTCCAATTAGTAAGTTTCAATACCATCTTTGGATAACTTGTATTATGTATCTGTTTAATTACAATTTGGATATAACAGTTGGCCACATAGACATAGCTTCCCTACATTACTACTACTATAATATAAGTACATTAAAAAAAAAAACTTTCATCATTCAGTTTTTCTTTTGATTAAGGAAATTATTGAAAATGTTAGGCATACTTGAAGACTAAGCTTCAGCAATGGCGCATTGGGATGGAGATACCATCTACCAACTCATGTGCGTTGAAGCATAACAAGATATATTGTGGGATTTGGAGCGAGTAAACTATAATTTCTGCATGTGGGCAAATGGCTTCAGTGCTCTTTGATAGAGGAGGGTGGAGGAAGGGGGCGGCTTTATATATCTTAGGACCTCCTGCTAATGTTCTCAAGTGCTTTGTTTTTATAATGATTGTCTTACATGTTTGACATGTCGGGAATAAATGATATCAATGGACCCCAAATAAAAACCCCCCATAAAATTCATGAAATTTGTGAAATGATGGACCGAATTGCCTGAACACAGAAATGGAACCCCACCACATTATCATGCTTCTACTTTTAATTTATTTATTTATTTATTTTGTATGTCCACAGTCCACACCATATATATATAATTAGTCCGTTTGCTCTTCTTTGTTTTTTTTTGCATACTATCGTTTTGTTACCAACTCTCGACATTGTTATCTGGTTTGTGAGACCAAAGCCAGCTCGACCCTCTTATCCCAACACAATGCACAGTGTGCATATATATCATCCATAATTAAGAACCCTACACAAGAAGGCTGTAAATAACTACTATGAAATTGGTTATTAGTATCCTCATAATTGATAAATATTATGGAGCGCGTTATTGTCCAAAAATCAATAAATTGGTTATAGTCTCTTGAATGTGCAGAATATATATACATGGCTTAAATAAAGAATATCATCACAAATACAATTAATGGTACGTCACATATATAATATATTCCTTTCAATTTACTCTTTGTTTTTCTTTTTTCCTTCTCTAACATCCATGCATTGCAAGACCAAAGGGATTATACCTGAAATAATACTTCCCTGCGTCTTGTTTGTTCTATAAGAATAAGTTGTATGCTTGAAATTGTGTATATTTCGTTTTGGCTACATGCTTAGTTTTCTTTGATTAAGAAAGAAAGAGGAGGTTATCTATAATAATCAACAATATGCTTGACAGGAAGCCTCAAAACAGACTGAAATTAAGTACGAGGTGGATTAAGAAGGATAAATAATAAACAGCAAAATTTTGTCAGGGCGGTATATTTGTAGCGTCCTGCGTAATAATTAATTTGTTTGAGGTTTTTAGTCAACTAAAGAGCACGTGCAGCTGAATTATATCAAGTCTGTCTTGGCGCCTTATCAACAATGTAAAGGTTTTTTCGACAAAAAAAAAACAATGTAAAGGTTTTGTATATGTAATAGAAAAATAATAAGGTTACTCAAATTAGCATGAGAATAGAATGATATCTTCACCTTTTTGCCGAATCATTATCTTCAGTTGATTGAACCCTACATTTATTTTTCGATCTGTTGGACAAAGTCCTTAATTAAATGGTTACCATAAATGAAGCTGTGTACAGAAAATGTTTGTTACTGATGATATTATTTTTATACATTCTTCCTTCCATTGCGAATTAGCAAAAAGTTTTTGAAATCTGTGTCACAAGCTGAATTTTATATTCATCTTTGAAAATTGTTACAACTTACAAGTTGAATTAGCACAGTCATGATCATACATACTGTTAGAATCTTAAAATGATTATTTTATTTTCCTTTATATTGTGAGAATGGTGTTACATCTTAAGGAAGAATAATGTAGTAACATCAACAAAGGAGTCAAGGATGCCAACCTTATATAGCTTGCCAAGCCTACAAATCATCATATAGTAACGATGAAGCAAACTAAAGCGTGGAAAATTACGGGCACTACAGTTAGTTAATGAAGAAGCTTCTTCACAGAGAAAACATCTTAAATGGGGGGATACATCATATATGATCTATTGTATTATCGAACATCAAATTCCAAAGATAAGAACCATAATTAGACAGAAACGATACATGGTGGTAGGGTTCGCCACGTACGAACTCGGATAAACATACATAAAATTCAAAAAGTTTTTGACGTGGCAATATATATCCAGTCTACCAAGTCAGCACGCAAAAGAAAGCTGGCAAGGATGGACACAACCATTTTGTAGTGGTGGCCCAGAATAATCCGTGGATGCCTTTGCCCTCATAAAACTCCAAGGATTTTGATTTTGATTGTCAAAAATAATACTAGCTATAAGATAATGAATATTGTTCTTTCAAGAGCTAAAAAATTAAGACCCCTCACCAGATGATACGTTTTTCTATCATATATATTGTAGTCAATCCCTATCAAGTAACATTCCAAGGAGGGGAAGAGAACTTTTTAATTGGTGAAAATATAACTAACTAACTTGTCATTTCATAATAATTGTTTTTGGTTTTTTTCAACACATCCAAAAAAACAAAACCATTAGTAGTAGCTCACAATTCTTTTGGCCATCTTGTTGAGAAGCTCCAACATATCTTTGCAAAGTGGATTTATATATGTTCCTTTAGTGTTTAAAATTACCTACAAATTACAATCTCTAAACTATCTCACCAATGCAAGAACGATGCCACCACACTATTAAGGAATGTTAGCTCTAACAACATAGGAAAAATTGGTTTAATCATAAAATTATATATCTTTTTAATAAAAATATTGCAGGAAAAAAAAACCCTCAAAACAATGCAAGACGGTGTGAAACATACGGGAAGTTTACTAGCGATTTATATATTTAAAGCATCTCATTGAAACCTATGATAAAAGAAAATTATATTCCATAATGCGCCCGTCCTATAATATTTCTTAGTATTCCTTCCAAAGTGAAACTAATTCATTTTTCTCTTCCAAATAACTCTGATGCTGAAAGATCACGTTGAGTTTGTTTGGTCAATTCAAGCTGTTTAATCAGAATTTAATTAGAGCCTAGCTATATATTCTAAGTCAAATATGTTGTAGGGTTGGCAAATTCGTGCCCCGAGTCAGAAGTAAAAGTATGTAGGGAGGCAATTTTGAGGGGAGATGAATTAATGAGTGTGCTTGGCAAAAATATCCCGGAAGAGGGAGAGAGCGTTAATTAATAGGGCGGTTGACCGAATAAGGAAGGATTGAGGAGGAAGTGGGCAGAATTAATTAAGGCAAAAGAAAAGACACAGAGAGTTTGCTTTGTTGACATGTTAGTGAACATTTCTTGGACCAGAGAGATTCCCATGTTTAAAATTCGTCAATGACAATGTTACCGTTCTGTCCGGATTCTAAACCTGCACTGTCAACTTCCCTTTTTTTCTTCTGTTAGATAGTGTCAGTGGGCCTGTTCTCTGTCTCTCTTTGTTTTCTTTTTTCTTTTCCCCCAATAGATAAAGCCTATAATTTGCCCCCCCCCCCCCCTCCTCTATTTCACACTGATTCTTTAACAAGTCTTTTAACTTTTGCTTCCGGTAATTAATTTCCAACTCCTTTGACAAGTATTTTTTTTTTTTGATGATTCCTTTGACAAGTTTCAAGTTCGTTTGATTTGATCCTTGTCTATTCGAGCCATCATTAATCCTTTTGCTTTCCCATATTCGGTTAAACTGTAGTATTTCAGTAGCCCACCTCTTTTTGTACTCGAAGAATACCTTAAACAAAGTTTACAAATTAATTTGAAGAAAATTTTGCTATTCTTTTACCAAAAATAAATAATAATCCGAGCACGTTGGAGAGGGAAAATAGACTTTTTGATCTTGGATGTAGAATTTAATTACTAGCTTAATTCTATACAGGTGCCTCTACTTAATAAAGAGTATATGTATTTTGGGACACACAACATATGCACACATGTAGTTGTGCTTTGTATGTAAGATTTGACTAGCTGATCGTACCTTTGACGGTGAATTGCCCCAAAAGGCCAAAAAGTGACATTCTAGCTCCAGGCCTCCTAATATCTAGGTCCCGGATTTTTTTAACAAAAAGAAAGGGTCCGGGACTTTGGATTTAAACATGTTAGAAATTTCATTATAAAAAAAATCTTAGAAATTTATTCATAAAAAAAAAAACGATGTTAGAAATTTTGTAGAATTGTCAAGAATCTGTGTGGATGAGTTTCTTAATACGTCAGGATTTGTATGATTTTTTTTTTTAAAAAAAAAGAGGAGAGATTGTCAATTCTCTAAGTCAGAAATATCCATTCGCTGCTTTTAATAGTTCATGATATTCATGAGTTTTTGGGTCAACTGATATTCAGTCAGTCGATTTTGTGTTTAATCTTTCAACAATATAAATTAACTAATTCACTGACTTATGGAATCACCAACCGTTTCCCATCTAAAATTCACCCCAACTGGTTTAATCGTAAGATTTCCAGATTTCCTCCTTTACAGGATTTCGATTATAACATTCTGTAAATTCCTTAAGGAATATAGCTCCGATTTCATTAATAAAATTCATGATGCGAGTAATTTAGCCTTAATTTAGGCGATTAAAATAATAACTATTACAGGTTAACTAGGCATGGAATAGTACTTCATATTAATTAATACTTAAAATTCATGATGCGAGTAATTTAGCCTTAATTTAGGCGATTAAAATAATAATTATTACAGGTTAACTAGGCATGGAATAATACTTCATATTAATTAATACTATCTAATTTTTAAAATTGATATTGCTTGATCATAAAAAAATTTATTTACTAAACTCTCCACTGTAACAGCCCAGGTAAAAATTTCATTTTTACCGGGACTGTTTAAGTTATTCTACAGTAATTTACCGTTGATTTTAATTTTGGGTAATTAAATTATGGTAAATCGAGCTTTGAATTCTGAAACCGAGCCTTGTCCTACGCTCGGGATTTTTCTGCGGAGTTTACGGACCGAAGTTGGGATTTTTCCGGGTCCGGGAATCTTCGGAAAAAGCCGGGTTTATCCTTGAGTTATCGGACCAGAAATAAAGGTAAGGGGGTATTTTGGATATTTTCCGGTCCAGGTGGGTCACACTTCACATGCAGCATAGTAACTGCATAATTGAAGTTCAATTATTCAGCCGCCAATTCCTATTCAGCCTGTGAACCACCTATTTCACTTGTGATTAACCAGTGATCTTTGTTGCCTATTTAAATTCACCTCCTCTGCAAATCTTCATCACCATCTTTCTCTTCTTTCCCTGCAAAAAGGAAAAAAAAAAACAAAAACCTTCCCTGCAAATCCGTTTGAACCAGAAAAGAAAAGAAAGAAAAAAAAAAAGAAAAACAACAACAACATAACACAAACACAACACCCCTGCCACGTCACCCTCCTTTTCCTCTTCTCCTCCCCGTGGAATCACCACCACCGAGCCCTGCAACACCGCCGCAGCCACCACTGTCGACCACCCCCTCGCGTGCCTCCTTCCGCCGTCGTCCAGCTCGTCGCCACCATCTCCTCCCTCTCCTTTCCTTTCCTCCTCCCCGCCACGACGCAGGCATCCTCGCTGCAGCTCTTCCCCTCCGCCGTCTGTGCACCGGCGACCCGAGCAGGTCGCGTCTCCGTCCTCCCTTGCGACGCCGCCACGCCGGTCCCCTCTCCTCACGCCGCCCCCGCCTCTGCCGTCGCCGTTCGTCGCGCCGCCGCCTGCAAGGTGAGTTGGGGTTGAAGAAGCAACCTGGATAAGGGACACGGGTCGGGTTGACCCGGGGGTATGTGGGCTGAGTCGCGGGCCGAATGTGGTTTGGGTCTGTGGGCCGTGACCTAGGCCTTGGACTCGTGGTCTGGGCTGACACGCCTGGGCTGGCAGCTGGGCCTGGCTCCTGGGACTGTTGGGCTGGTACTATTCCCTGGTCCAGTCCAATAATATATAAAAAAAAAGAGAGGAAAATGAAATCTGGGAGGAAAAATAAAATGGAAGAAAATAAAAATGAGATGGGGAAAAATATATATTGGAATGGAAAATAAATATTTCGAGAAAATAATTTAAGAAAATATTATATGGTATATGGAAAGAAAATAATAATTTGTAGAAATAATGTTTTGGAAAGTACATACCTAGGGAATAAATTTGGAAAGGGTATTATCAAGGTAGTAAAATACCGGAATAGTAACCGGGTATGGGAATAAGTATAGAAGGGTATTTTTGACACTTGAAATAAATGGTGAATGATGATAATAATGGAAATTAACCCGGGGGAAGTAACCGAGCCGAGTTTATATTTAGTTTCCGGTATACAGTATAAGCATGGCATTTGCATACCATCTTATGTGTGCATATTATTTGATTGACATAGGAACTGATAGCGAGCAATTTGCTGAGGAACCGGACTTGGAACTTGCTGGACAATTCTATAATTGAATATCGGCTAAGGTGAGGATGGATAACCCTTGTTATGTTGCCTGTAATACTTTGTGTGCATTGTTGTTCGATTGAACTGCTGAATTGTTGATTGTTGGCTGAATATCTGCTGTGAATATTATTGTTGCTTTTGGACTGTGATTTTAAAAGAATTTGGAATTGAATTGGAATTGATTTGAGATGTTGATATCATTGTCATGTGGGAAGTAGTGGTACGACCCGATGGTTTGAAAGTTAATTCTGGGATGCTATGGTCGGTTTTTGGTTGGTTGGTCGTCATGCCTGTGGTTAGGGTATACCAAATACCCAGTGGCTCGGATATGCCGAATATCCGCAGTGGCTCGAATATGCCGAATATCCGCAGTGGCTCAGATATGCCGAATATCTGGTTGGCATGACGTCGCCTGAGGTTGGGGTATACCAAATACCCAGTGGCTCGGATATACCGAATATCCGCGGTGGCTCTGATATGCCGAATATCCGGTTGTTCTGATATGTGGATTGGTTCTTGACCTAGCATCCGGAATTAGTTGATAACCAGGTACGACCCTAGCTTGTCCAGTGACGGGGGCCCGGAAGATAAAATTGGTAATAAAAATTAAGCATTCTTTTGGCCTTGCTTCAGATGCTGGGAAATGTTGTCGCTTGTCTGTGATTGCTTTTAAGTATTACGGTTGCTTGCATATCACTGTTTATCCTTCGTCGGTGAGCACTTCGGACTCACCCCTCGCCTGCGGGGTTTCATCCCGTAGGTTGAGTTGTTTCCGTAGTTCAGGTACGACGTTCGATGGCTGCTGCTTTCTTCTCCACCTGACTCCGGATCCATACCACCGTTGCATGTGCATAAGTCTTCCGCTGCTATTCTAATGCTTATGATGTTGTACTACATTTCCGCTGCTGTGTGATACTGCTGATTTTCTGTGATATGTATATTACTGATACTATCTGCTGCTGCTGAGAGCACTGTGTTTGGATTGAATAATGGTCCCCGAGTGTGGGTGACAGTTGTATTGATAGTTTCTATTGTATAATATTTGCATGTGTACTGTCTGTTCTATCATTATGAATAGTTTCGGCACGTGTTTACTGTGTTACGGTAAATACGGGTCGGGGCGCTTCAGTTTGGTAGCGGAGCGGGCTGTAGGTCCTTGAGTGTTGCTGTGATTATTTGTGCATAGTCTGTCATGAGTTAGCATAATATGCATGCATATACATTCTCATATAGGGTAAGACGAATGGATCCGGTTGGAGAGAATCAGCATGCTGGAGGTCACCTAAACGACGATGTTATAGCAGGTACTTTTACAGTCTTTGGTAGTATTGCTTATACTTTGATTGACCCTAGTGCTACGCATTCTTTGCCGCGCAAAGTTTTGCAACACAACATAACTGTACGGAAGAAAACTTAACTTGTCCAATGAGAGTTAGGTTACCTGCGGGTATAGTAGTCAGGTTAACCCATGTGTGCAGAGACGTTTCGCTTTCATATGATAGCGAGATTTTTCTTGCACGGTTAATCGTGATGAACATGGGAGGTTTTGATATCATATTGGAGATGGATTGGTTGTCCAAGTACAGTGCTATGGTGAACTGTCGAACCAAGGAAGTGTTGTTGACTTCTGAAGGTAGACATAGGATTTTGCTGACAGGTATTGGGAGAGCTGCTACCACATGTAGTATCTCTGCTAATCAGGATGTTGGGATACAACCATTAAGTCCAGATGCTTTGTTGACCCATGCCAAGGGTGAAGAAGTTCGGACTCCGGTTTTAGGAGACATCATGGTTGTGAGGGAGTTTCCAGATGTGTTTCCAGAAGATTTGCCAGGATTGCCACCTGACAGAGAAGTGGAGTACACCATCAATTTGATGCCAGGAGTGACACCTATCTCGATGGCACCATATCGGATGGCACCAACAGAACTCCAGGAGTTGAAGAAATAGTTGGATGAGCTGTTGGAGAAAGGTTTCATCAGACCTAGTATTTCACCTTGGGGATCACCAGTCCTCTTTGTGAAGAAGAAGGATGGTAGTTTGCGCATGTGTGAGGACTACCGACAGCTGAACAAGGTGACAGTGAAGAATAAGTATCCGTTTCCCAGGATTAATGATCTTTTTGATCAGTTATAGGGAGCTACTGTATTTTCTAAGATTGATCTTCGATCTGGTTACCATCAGGTCAAGATTGCAGAAAAAGACATACCGAAGACAGCTTTCCGCACTCGGTATGGTCACTTTGAGTTCACAGTGGTTTCTTTTGGCTTGACCAATGCACCAGCAGTTTTCATGTGTTTGATGCACTTGGTCTTGAACGAGTTCTTGGATAAGTTTGTAGTAGTCTTCATCGATGACATCTTGATCTACTCCAAGAATCGGGAAGAACATGAAGAGCACCTGAGGGTAGTGCTTCAGAGGTTGCGAGAAAAGGGGTTGTATGCTAAGTTTAGCAAGTGTGAGTTCTGGCTTGAAGAAGTTGCATTCCTTGGACATGTTGTATCCGGGGATGGGATTAAGGTTGATCCTGCCAAAGTAAAGGCTGTTTTGGAGTGGGAGCCGCCCAAGACGGTACCAGAAGTCAGGAGTTTTCTTGGCCTTGCAGGATATTACCGGAGGTTCATCGAGGGTTTTTCCTTGATAGCCAGTCCCATGACCAAGCTATTGAGGAAAGATCAAGCCTTTGTTTGGAGTGAGGATTGTCAGAAGAGTTTTGATGAACTGAAGAAGAAGCTGACAACAGCACCAGTCTTGACAGTGCCTAAGCCATGAGTGGAGTATGTGCTGTTCTGCGATGCTTCAGGTCTTGGTTTGGGAGCTGTTTTGATGCAAGAAGGCCGAGTGATAGCCTATGCTTCGAGACAGTTGAGGCCACATAAGAAGAACTATCCGACACATGACTTGGAGATGGCCGGAGTGATCCTTGCTTTGAAGATCTGGCGACATTATCTGTTTGGAGAGAGATGTTGGATCTTCACAGATCACAAGAGTCTCAAGTACATCATGACTCAGAAGGAACTTAACCTGCGACAAAGACGTTGGGTTGAGTTGCTGAATGATTATGACTGTACTATTGAGTATCATCCTGGAAAAGCTAATGTTGTAGCAGATGCTTTGAGTCGGAGACAACCAGAAGATGCTTACACGACTTACTCGATGTCCTCACTCATCGAGTTAAGGAAGATGGGAGTTGATTTGTCAGTTGATGAGACAGGAGCTTTGTTGACACATATTGAAGTCAAGTCTAACCTGAGAGGCTGGATTGTGGAGTTACAAGATGGAGATCCCGACCTGATCAAGCTGAAGGAAGCAGTCCGTAGTGAAAAGGAAGAAAAGTTTCGCATAGCTGAGGATAGTGCACTGATGCTAGGAAAGCGTCTATGTGTACCCAGTGTTGGTGACTTACGCAATCAGATTCTAGAAGAGGGACATATGACACCGTACGCTATGCACCCTGGAAGCACCAAGATGTACCAAAATTTGAGAAGTCATTTTTGGTGGCCACGCATGAAGAAGGATGTAGCCGAGTATGTGGCTAAGTGTATCACTTGCCAGCAAGTGAAAGCTGAGCATCAGGCTCCAGCAGGGAAGATGAGATCTTTGTCAGTGCCAGAGTGGAAGTGGGAGATGATTACCATGGATTTTGTGGTTGGATTACCGTTGACCCGGAGACAACATGATGCCATCTGGGTTATCGTTGATCGACTTACAAAATCAGCCCATTTTCTTCCCATTCGACAGACAGACACTTTGGATAAGTTGGCGAAGCAATATGTTGCAGAGATTGTGAGACTACATGGAATTCCTAAGTCCATAGTCTCAGACAGAGACCCGAGATTCACATCACGGTTCTGGAAGAGTCTGCAAACAGCTTTGGGGACGAAGCTGAGTTTTAGTACTGCATTCCATCCTCAGACCGATGGACAGTTGGAGAGGACTATTCAGACACTGGAAGATATGCTAAGGGCTTGTGCTCTTAACTTCAGTGGGAGTTGGGACCAGTATTTGCCTTTAGCGGAGTTTGCCTATAACAACAGTTATCATTCCAGTATTGGCATGCCTCCGTTCGAAGCTCTATACGGAAGGAAGTGCCGAAGTCCAGTTTGTTGGGATGAAGAAGGTCTCCGTTTGATCGTTGGTCCGGATTTAGTTAAGCAGACTGTTGACAAGATTCAGACAGTTAAGCAGAGCATAAGAGCAGCACAGGACCGACAAAAGAGCTATGCCGATAAGCATCGACGAGAGATGGAGTACCAAGTGGGAGAACGAGTTTTCCTCCGAGTTGCACCTTGGAAGGGTGTAATCAGATTCGGGAAAAGAGGGAAGCTGAGTCCCAAATACATTGGACCGTATGAGATTGTGGAAAGGATTGGACCCCTGGCATACAGATTATCTTTGCCAGAGGAGTTGTCACGGATTCATGACGTATTCCATGTTTCCATGTTAAGGAGGTACAGATCAGATCCGAGCCATGTGGTTACTACAGTAGATGTTGAGGTCACAGAGGATCTTACATATACAGAAACGCCGGAGCAAATCCTTGCCCGAGAGGTCAGACAGTTGAGGAGCAGAGTTATTCCGATGGTAAAGGTTAAGTGGAGCAAGCACTCTGCAAATGAGTCCACGTGGGAAGTTGAGGAGCATATGCGTTCTCAGTATCCGCACTTGTTCACAGCTTCGGAGTGAATTTCGGGGACGAAATTCTTTTAAGGTGGGTAGGCTGTAACAGCCCAGGTAAAAATTTCATTTTTACCGGGACTGTTTAAGTTATTCTACAGTAATTTACCGTTGATTTTAATCTTGGGTAATTAAATTATGGTAAATCGAGCTTTGAATTCTGAAACCGAGCCTTGTCCTACGCTCGGAATTTTTCTGCGGATTTTACGGACCGAAGTTGGGATTTTTCCGGGTCCGGGAATCTTCGGAAAAAGCCGGGTTTATCCTTGAGTTATCGGACCAGAAATAAAGGTAAGGGGGTATTTTGGATATTTTCCGGTCCAGGTGGGTCACACTTCACATGCAGCATAGTAACTGCATAATTGAAGTTCAATTATTCAGCCGCCAATTCCTATTCAGCCTGTGAACCACCTATTTCACTTGTGATTAACCAGTGATCTTTGTTGCCTATTTAAATTCACCTCCTCTGCAAATCTTCATCACCATCTTTCTCTTCTTTCCCTGCAAAAAGAAAAACAAAAAAACAAACAAAAACCTTCCCTGCAAATCCGTTTGAACCAGAAAAGAAAAGAAAGAAAAAAAAAAAGAAAAACAACAACAACATAACACAAACACAACACCCCTGCCACGTCACCCTCCCCTTCCTCTTCTCCTCCCCGTGGAATCACCACCACCGAGCCCTGCAACACCGCCGCAGCCACCACTGTCGACCACCCCCTCGCGTGCCTCCTTCCGCCGTCGTCCAGCTCGTCGCCACCATCTCCTCCCTCTCCTTTCCTTTCCTCCTCCCCGCCACGACGCAGGCATCCTCGCTGCAGCTCTTCCCCTCCGCCGTCTGTGCACCGGCGACCCGAGCAGGTCGCGCCTCCGTCCTCCCTTGCGACGCCGCCATGCCGGTCCCCTCTCCTCACGCCGCCCCCGCCTCTGCCGTCGCCGTTCGTCGCGCCGCCGCCTGCAAGGTGAGTTGGGGTTGAAGAAGCAACCCGGATAAGGGACACGGGTCGGGTTGACCCGGGGGTATGTGGGCTGAGTCGCGGGCCGAATGTGGTTTGGGTCTGTGGGCCGTGACCTAGGCCTTGGGCTTGTGGTCTGGGCTGACACGCCTGGGCTGGAAGCTGGGCCTGGCTCCTGGGTCTGTTGGGCTGGTACTATTCCCTGGTCCAGTCCAATAATATATAAAAAAAAGAGAGGAAAATGAAATCTGGGAGGAAAAATAAAATGGAAGAAAATAAAAATGAGATGGGGAAAAATATATATTGGAATGGAAAATAAATATTTCGGGGAAATAATTTTAGAAAATATTATATGGTATATGGAAAGAAAATAATAATTTGTAGAAATAATATTTTGGAAAGTACATACCTAGGGAATAAATTTGGAAAGGGTATTATCAAGGTAGTAAAATACCGGAATAGTAACCGGGTATGGGAATAAGTATAGAAGGGTATTTTTGACACTTGAAATAAATGGTGAATGATAATAATAATAATGGAAATTAACCCGGGGGAAGTAACCGAGCCGAGTTTATATTTAGTTTCCGGTATACAATATAAGCATGGCATTTGCATACCATCTTATGTGTGCATATTATTTGATTGACATAGGAACTGATAACGAGCAATTTGCTGAGGAACCGGACTTGGAACTTGCTGGACAATTCTATAATTGAATATCGGCTAAGGTGAGGATGGATAACCCTTGTTATGTTGCCTGTAATACTTTGTGTGCTTTGTTGTTCGATTGAACTGCTGAATTGTTGATTGTTGGCTGAATATCTGCTGTGAATATTATTGTTGCTTTTGGACTGTGATTTTGATTCTGTGGATAGTATGCTGAGATTGATGTTGAACTATTGACTGTGGAAATTGTGGAAAAGAATTTGGAATTGAATTGGAATTGATTTGAGATGTTGATATCATTGTCATGTGGGAAGTAGTGGTACGACCCGATGGTTTGAAAGTTAATTCTGGGATGCTATGGTCGGTTTTTGGTTGGTTGGTCGTCATGCCTGTGGTTAGGGTATACCAATTACCCAGTGGCTCGGATATGCCGAATATCCGCAGTGGCTCGGATATGCTGAATATCCGCAGTGGCTCAGATATGCCGAATATCTGGTTGGCATGACGTCGCCTGAGGTTGGGGTATACCAAATACCCAGTGGCTCGGATATACCGAATATCCGCGGTGGCTCGGATATGTCGAATATCCGGTTGTTCTGATATGTGGATTGGTTCTTGACCTAGCATCCGGAATTAGTTGATAACCAGGTACGACCCTAGCTTGTCCAGTGACGGGGGCCCGGAAGATAAAATTGGTAATAAAAATTAAGCATTCTTTTGGCCTTGCTTCAGATGCTGGGAAATGTTGTCGCTTGTTTGTGATTGCTTTTAAGTATTACGGTTGCTTGCATATCACTGTTTATCCTTCGTCGGTGAGCACTTCGGACTCACCCCTCGCCTGCGGGGTTTCATCCCGTAGGTTGAGTTGTTTCCGTAGTTCAGGTACGACGTTCGATGGCTGCTGCTTTCTTCTCCACCTGACTCCGGATCCATACCACCGTTGCATGTGCATAAGTCTTCCGCTGTTATTCTAATGCTTATGATGTTGTATTACATTTCCGCTGTTGTGTGATACTGCTGATTTTCTGTGATATGTATATTACTGATACTATCTGCTGCTGCTGAGAGCACTGTGTTTGGATTGAATAATGGTCCCCGAGTGTGGGTGACAGTTGTATTGATAGTTGCTATTGTATAATATTTGCACGTGTACTGTCTGTTCTATCATTATGAATAGTTTCGGCACGTGTTTACTGTGTTACGGTAAATACGGGTCGGGGCGCTTCATCCACTCCACAAATTAATTGTGGCAATCAACACAAAAAAAAAGTTAAAATGTTTTTTAGCCTTTTTTAAATGGCATTTTGAAAGAAAATAATTTTTTTAGAAAATTAAGGCAATGTAGAAGAATTATTGAAGATAATTAAAAGTAACTCTGAAAAGAAATTAAGCTCCATGCAAAGCAAGAATCATAGACAGGCATGACCTTTTTTTTTTGAGAAATTAGGCGTACATGATAATGAATTATTGGGTTTAGTTGGGAGAAGGGATAAGTAACTAGAGGAATGCTAGCAACACACCCTTTTCAATACACCAATACTCCTCTAGTCACCTAGCACATACTTCTCAAGAATTTACTTGTTACCTGATAAACAACACATGGAACATTAACATTAAAATGAAATATTAACACTAAAATAAATAATTGATAATACGTAACATCCATACTTTTGTAGCCACCTACCACACACTTTTTTTATTATTTTTTTTATTCTTAATTAATTTTCTTTTTTTATTAAGAGAAAAAAGTAGGTGCATACTTACGTAGACGTGAGCTGATTAAAAATAGAAAAATCTTCCACATAAGAATCTCTTAGTGAACTCATTAATAATTTCTACAGAGTTGTTGATATTAGTTTCATCAACACTTGGTATTTTAAAAAAATAAACAAACAAATAAATAAATGAATCAAAATATAAAATACTAAATACAGTGGTATAGTATCGCCTAATCAGTTTTTTTTTTCTCCACAAAGTAATGGTCAATCCATTACACAAAAACAAGAAGTATAACGTATACGTACATTCTTGATTTACTTTTTTTACTTCAAATATACTTGAGAAAAGACCTAACAGATAAGTGTACAAGAAATAAAAAATATTCAGTACTTACCTCAAGAAGATAATGGCCGGTATCTTTCGTTTGCTTGGATTCAAACTCTTCTATTTAGCTCCAACTCCTTCTACACTATCTTTTTTCTTTCATACAATTTTATTTTGTTTTACTTAAGTGCTAATCTCTCTTCTTTCTTGTTTTGTTTTGTTACAGAGAGAAAGAGTTGTTTGGAGACGATTTGGGTTTCCAAAATAAAAAAAAAACTAAAAAATTTATTAAAAAATCTAAAAGACAGAGAGTATTTCATGTTAACAGGAATAACTAGTTAACAAGTAAATTCTTGAGAAGTATGTGTTAGGTGGCTGGAGGAATATGGATGTGTTGAAAAGGGTGTGTTAGAGGGTGTGTTGCTAGCATTCCTCCAGTAACTAATACAATGCGCATCAAAGTTATAAATCTTTATTCCTAAAAAAAAAATATAAATCTTCACTTAAAAAAAACAGTTCATTTTAAAATATTAATTAGTACGTGGAGGAGAAGAAATGGCACGTGAGGGAGGCCCCAACTCTCCAGTGTGATTGAGGCAGCCGTTGCCTGAATTCTTAATGAATGTATAAATTTAATTTTTTGTTTGAGAAAATGAATGTATAAATTTGTTTTTATCCTAATTCTTAATTAGACATTGTTAGTAAGTAATTAAGTAATGCCTACCAACAACATTTGCACCATTAGGCCATAATTGATCCATTTTACTTCCAAAATTGACACATTTGTCCCAAGTGATAAAGGCGGTGATTGGTTCAAATTACAATTAAGAAGAATATTCATTTTGTTTGTGCTCATTTGATAGATTTTATTTTTTTAAAAAAAAACATTTTGGTTATTGAGATTGTGGTGTAATCCAGCGGAGCAGTGCCATCAATATGTGCAGAGAGCGTCATCAAGATCGAAGCACATTCATAGGGATCAAACATCAGATCCCCGTGTGCGCATATTCATTCATCCCCTCATCAACATCAACAAGAGCATTTTAGGAAGGCGCTGCTCAGTTTTTCTAACGTGAACCCCCCCCCCCCTCCCCCGCATTGGGCAAATACCGTGGAGCCTTTTTCCCATGCAAAATGCAGGTGCCCCCACTGCCCTAGGTAACTGTGAATTCAGTATTCTATCTATAGGCTTTTTGTCTTCATTTTTCTTTTCTTTCTTTTGCGCCGAATTCCTAGATCAATCAAGGACATAACAAGCTAATTAGACTAATTTGGGGTAAAAATATGATAAGAATTACAAAGATCAGAGTTCCTAACTTTTAAAAACTTTTAAACTATTATAACAAGTTCAGACTAATTTCTTCTAACATTTCTTTTTAAGATTAGCATCTTTGTATATATATAAAAAAGATTCATCCACTGCCTAGCACCTCTTGGTTGCACTGGCACCAAAGACCTCGGGCCACCGAGGCCACCTAGGTTCGATCCTGCCTGGTGCATAATTTGTGTTATTGGGTAGATTTGGGTTAGGATGGGTCTAGGGTTAGTATAGGTATTAGGGTTGGGCTTGGGGTCCTTTAGGATGATCACAACAAAAAGATTCATCCATTATGATTAAATAGGCGATTAGGGACAGATTGATTGGGTCAAAAGTCCGGATACCAGATAGAAAACAAAAAAAATATTATATGTTTTCAAGACTAGAATTTGAGATATTTAGAATAAGTTGCCTTAATGATACTACAACAAATACAAAAAATGCCATCTTTATGTTAAAAAAAAAAGTACTAAAAATGCCAACAAAATCTAATGTTTTCCTTGATTTCCTCGACTAATAGTAGTACTAAAGATTACTCCAATATACTATTAGTAGCAATTAGAAAGGCGTGAAAAGTGGGACCACAATATCACAGGCGGGCTGAAAAGGTGACGCCTCGCTCGACGGACGTTTTGTGGGAGCGAGTCTTTTGAGTTGATGAGTCCACCGAAAAAAACTCAAGTTCACAAATACATACAGTACAGGTCTACTGGATACAGCAGCAGCAGCAGCTGCTTTTCTCTCTTCTCCTTTCCTCCTTTTTACACAATTTCTAACAATGGATTCACCCTTGATTAACGGCGTCAACTTCGTAGGCTTTTAGAATGGGGGGATTTTGCAGCGGGACCCAGCAGCTCAACGGCTAGACCTGTGCATGCTTTCCAGCTCAGCAGCAATGAATATCCTTACCTTACCTTTTTGCCAAACTCCTACTCCTAGCAGCAGCCAACTAAATGCAAATACCATTACTAAATGGTAAACAAAAAAAAGAATTACTACTTCTTTTTAACAATTTTTTTTTTTATCTTAGAAAAAACAAGACAAAAACCTTGGATATTGTAATGATCTAGTTATAGCTTCTATGTGAAAATTGCAGGGATATTTTGCCCCCAATGTTATTGAATTCGGACCGGAGTTTGACCCAATCAGGCCACCGGGTCGCAATTTTCCCGCACTAAAAGTGGTTAAAACCACGGTTCAATCAGAAATTTACAAAAGAAAAAAATTGATTCGGAGAATCAGTCGGGTCAAAGTTAACCGGCCGAGCCGGTCCGGGTTCGATAACAATGTTGCCCTTTTGTTTGATTGACCTTTAAGAATTTTGCACTACCAAAGTAACCTAAATATTAGAGATTAATAATAATAAATTTTAAAAGTTCATTTTAAAATTTTTGTTGCCTAAATTTTTTCTTACCCAATTATTTAGTAATAAGGATATTTATAGAAATCATGCCATAACTAGTTTGAATTCTAAATCAGCCCATTAATCTAAAACAAAACAAAAATATTATAATGATTTATATTGAGTAATGGAAGAATTACTATGACAATATATTCTTCCTCAAGTCCCAATAATATTTGTCGACAAAAAAAATATAATATATGCATGTAACAGCCATATTAGAAACACTATAATTCTCTCCTCTTAGTAATTAAATATCATTTTTTTTGGAGCCGGCATACTAGGTATGAAGATACGAGTAAGATATTTAATTAGATCCAAGTAATTTATCTTTTGGTTAATTTCAACCTGGTATATTATCGAAAGGTGTTTGAATAATAAAATTCAAACCTGCGAAGTAAATAAAAAGTTTAGGATATTGAATTCTTTTTTCTTTTGGTTTCCCACCCCGGACTAACCCAGATCTCGGGTCGGTTATGTTAATTAGGTGAATCTTCAAATGAGGATTTTCTATTCAAATACGAGACATCAATTAGGATATTGAATTCTAATATCTATCATTATTTTTATTATTAATTTAAATTCAAATGCAAAATATTAAAGCTTTTTTTGGTAAAAAAAAAAGAGATTAGGTTGAGGGGAGGCTTTCTCAGTCCAAGGCCAAGACAAATCACCCGACTCAACAAACACTAACAGTGATATTTACAAATTACCCACCAAGAGAGACCATAGCAGGATAAGTGCTACTGCCTACTGATCTTCAACCAACCAAGCAAGTGTAGTTTTCGCAAAATCTTACCGTTTGAGTGATAATAAACATTAGTTTCCTAAAATTTATACGCTTGAATCTTAAAAGCTCCAAAACCTAAATTAGAAAATTAAGATGATATATAATGAGACACCAGAGAATGACTTGAGATATTTCTCCAGATAACTGATTTTTCTCCTTATTTGGGGTTGGTTTGGAGTATAATTATATATATATACTGGTTGCAAGATTAGGTGTAGGGTTGGGTAGTTTTTAAATTGCCGCGTCCCACAGTAGCATGCTAGCATGTAGAACATGCGGTTGCGGGGGTGAGCGTATAACTCCTTTATTGCGGACAATGCCAATTACTCACGCAATGCACCTTATCCGCAAAAAGACTCTTTCTATGAGAGCTGAGCTGACCATCCCTCCTTACACGCAATTCCATCATTAATACTAACGAGTTTGGCTTTTTGGGACTTCAACATTTTTTTCTTTCCTTTAACCAACAATGTAACGATTTGCAGCTTAAAAGTAGTTTCTCCACACACCAATACTACTGCCTCTTTTCGTTTGGTACACGAAATCTATATGACAAATATTTCCCTTTCGCTCTGTGGCCAGCATCCAAGTTGAAAATCATGAATACGTGATTTTGTAGTTGGTATTTGATCATACAATGAAAATTTTTACTATTATGGTAGACCCTCCTCAAGTATTTTTAGTAGTAAAATCTGTCTTTCTTTTAAACGAAATAACTCCCAAAGGTTTCCTCTTTTGAGTTTATTTATATTTTTTAATTTAAAGTCTTATTATTTTAGGATGTAATTATACAGACCAATCCGATCCAACTGCGTTACACTTATTATATAATTAATTTTATAAATTCAAAATTCACAACACGCCTTATGAATACAAAATTAAAATTCTAAAATGCATAGTTTTTTTTAGTTTCACGTACTATACGTACTAGAATTTTAGACCTCCGCTCTTAAAGACAACCTTAATACCACTTGAATTACGGAGAAAGAGAGAGATAGAGGGTAACATTTTATTTCCAATATTTACAATTAATTTGAGCATAGGCTTTTAACGCATTAGGACTTAGGGATAGAGGGTATTTTTTTTTTNCCCTTCGCTTTTCTTTGTTCCATTAATTGCCCTATCCCTTTATTTACCGCACTGCCACCACCCCGCGTGGGACCCCTGGACCAAATCTGTAATTCCCCATGTCCATACGGGGCATTCTTGGAAAATCCTTTCCGCGCTAAACTAATATAGTAAGAAGCAAAACCTGAAATGGGACGGCGCGTGGAACTTTTTCCTTTGGTGGAATTTATTTTACTATATATACATTTGAAACGAATAGAAAAAAAAAAAATCAATTAAAGGGGAACCTCTTTTTCTCCTGCAATCCAAAAGCCTGGATAATCATTATTTTCCCCCCCTAATGATTCATACTTTTCTTGTATTGTGCTTGACATCTAGCTACTTTCCTTTCCTCCCCTTTTTTTTTATGTAAAAAAAATAACAAGAACAATAAATATTCTTGCTTTTCTTATTGTTGTAGTTTTGGCACTTTATCCCTCCCCCAAGAATTGAAAAAAAAAGTTTTTTATTTTTCAAAGCTTGTGACTTGCTCAAGGGATAAAGTGCCATCAACCCCTCCGATTCTCTCTAACTGGATTAATTATTAAAATTATCACCACATAGCAATTTAATACGGCCGACTATGATTACTCATTCACCCCCTTTTTGTTTCTTTGCATTAATATACTAGTGGTTAGGAGGGGTCACAAACGATGATGCATGCTTTTTATTTTTAATCTTGACTGGAGAAAAGCTAGGAACAAATTCTCTAGAAACAACCATCCAATGCGTGAGTAGTAGGAGTAGTATTTGTTAATAATAAGAATAATAATAATTCCACCACAAATAGTATGCCACCAAGTAATCGAATATATATGGATTAGTGGAACGATCTAAATACGAATAGAAAGCTAAAAAAAATATAATAATGATTCCATGTCACGTTTGGTTTAAAAGTGTGGCCTAGAGCTACTACCCTTAGCTAGGAAGGAAGGGGGTAAAAGAAAATGGGAGGCCATGAATAAGCCGAAGTTGATCGGATCCTTGTCGTCCTAGGTGCGGCCAAAAATGCACCAATTAATGTGTAAACCAGAAATTTCCAGCTTTTCAAGAACTGGAAGGGAGCTAAGTTATGTAGGTGTCGACAAATTGAAGCCTTTCATCAAATCGGCACTATCATTGCCACTTGTAAATTAGTTTTGGCCCTAATAACGTTGTTCCTTTCCTCCTCCAGTATTCCATCCACTTCTAACACCACCACCTTGTGTTGCTTGGCTTAAAAGAGGTTTTTGAATATCTTTATTTCAATACCTTTCGAATATTTTTTTTCTTGCCAAAAACATTTTCCTCCCCATTCAATGTCTCAATCCTGTTTTCTTCTCAAGAATCCCAAATTTCCAGATAAACTAATTATATCCACACATAAATATTGCACAAAAAGGAAAAAAATCTTTACGAATTTGATTTTTTTCTAATTTATGATCATGAAAAATAACTAATTATAGATTAAAATCTTTTTTTTTTTGGTTTTCAGTGAGTTTGTCTTGACAAGATTTATCATATGTGTGTTCTCAAATTGAAAGCCAGTCTTGTCAATGTGTGATTCTTTCCTATATGCAATTTCTTATACTGGATTAATAATGGATTATAAGACAAGAAAAATTTGAACAATATCTAATAAAAAAAATTACTACTAAAATTCATTTGTTTCAGGCCTCCAATATTTTTTTTTTTGTAGAATTAAAATTTCGGATAGATGACCAGTCATCCTGTTCTGGCATATGTGCAAAATTTTAACTAACATTACATAAAGGGGGAATTCTAAAATGAAGCAGCACCGAAAGTGATTTTAATCATCTATTGTTGTTGGAATCTCTTTCTTACAATAAAGAAAGTTCACAAGCTATAATATTCCAACATTTCAACTAACTCAGCTGGCTTACTAATTAATATTGGTTTAACTAGCACTCATATATATATATATATATACACCTCAGCTATTGTATAATAATCATCAATAAAAAAATATGAGTTTTTTTGTTTAGGTGGTGTGGAGAAACGACATTCTATCTGCATCAACGGACAAGAACAAGTACTAACTTGTAGTGAGTATTTATTTTACTTGGGAAAAGGTTATGTGGAAGGGGGAGGGGAATATATTATGTGAATTAAGACGTTGGAATTGAGTGAGAAAACTACACAATCAGAGGGGGCTGTCTACATAAGAACAGCTCAACGCCTCTCGAGCCTCCAATAAAATGACATATCGCTCCCTCTCTCTCTCTTTCTTTTTCACATCCTCCCTCTCTTTCTCTCTAGATAGATAAAGAAAGAAAGGTGGACTCTATGGTATTAGTATTAGTAGTAGTTGTAGTATTACTCTGTAGACATATTCCTCCAAAGCACACCACCTCTTCTCTTCTCTTCTCTTCTCTTCTCTTCATCACTCCTTTTTCAGTCTCCTTTTTCTCTTATATACATAAACACCAGAAGCCAAAAGACACACCACACCACACCACACCACCATTCCTTTATTCATTTCTTCTCTTTTAAAACAAACCCAAGAGGAAAAAACAAAAAGAAAACTTGATAACACGCCATTAACGCCATAATGGTGTCTTCTCCTTCTTCTTCTTTTCTGCTACTACTGTTATGTTCTTTGCTTGCTGTTCTTGTTTCCGGGTCTCAGAAAGCTTTGTTACCCATAATACCCTTCGATGAAGGCTACACCCACCTCTTTGGGAATGATAATCTGGTCGTTCATCGAGATGGCCACACCGTTCATTTAACTCTTGATGAAAGGACAGGTAGCTCCTCTATGCTTTCTTTTCTGTTCCTCTTCTTTTTCATTAGTCTTCGTCTGTTTTTTTTGGTTTTTGATGGACAGTAATTAATTCTCTTTGGTCTTGTTTTGTCTATTGTTTGTTGCAGGCTCTGGATTTGTATCTCAGGACCTTTATTTACATGGCTACTTCAGTGCTTCTATCAAGTTGCCTGCAGATTATACTGCTGGTGTTGTCGTTGCCTTCTATGTGAGTGATAATCTGATTAATCAAGTCTGCTTCTTTTTCTTTTTTCCCCCTTCACTTATTTTCATCGGGTTTATATGCATGTTCTCTTGTATTACAGTCCAGTTGAACTAATCATACACCCCGGATTAAAGGATTTTTGTTTTCTATTCATGAAAGAATCTGAAGTTTTTGCTCCACTTTGATTGAGTTTTTCCACTGATGGCCGGTTTGGTGTGGGTATCTCCTTAAATTAGTACTTTCTGTTTTCTTTTTAGTGTCTGTTCGTTATGCTATGTCTGAAAAAGTCTCACCAGAAACCTTAACAACCAGATATGCTTGTTATTTAACTGCTTCCTTAAACTTTGTACTAGGTAACGGATTTTTTTTTGTTTCTTATTACCCATTTTCATTACGGCTTCAAACATTGTTGTTATTCAGCTTACTCTCTAATATCAAAGCTCCTTTTATGAAAGATCGATTCTTGTATGGGAGAAAGAAAAGGTAATCAGATTTTTCCTTTATGGGCAGATGTCAAACGGTGATATTTTTGAGAAGAACCACGATGAGATTGACTTTGAGTTCTTAGGCAACATAAGAGGCAAAGACTGGAGGATACAGACAAATATCTATGGAAATGGCAGCACAAGCTTGGGCAGAGAAGAGAGATATAGCCTCTGGTTTGATCCCTCTGAGGACTTCCACCAGTACAGCATTCTCTGGACTGATTCCCAGATTATGTAAGTCTTTTTAGTCCTCACATGTCCTTTTTTCCCCTCTCCACATTGCTGGATATCTATTTGGTTTTTACTTTTTACCATATATGTTAGATACTAAAAGCTTCTTTGGAAACTATATCTTAGGGCGCATATCCACTCTCATAGAATGAAATTTCCCGTCTTAGGGTTGGATTGGATGTTGATGCATCTATCTATCTTAAGGTAGAATGAAAGAGTTACTTATTTTGGGTGTGGTTATATGTATAGAGACTTTCTTTTTTTATATAGTTTCATGCCCCTGTTTTATAACCAGTGCCAGTGCCAGTTTTCCTGTTTTGGGACAGGCTAACATTTGGCCAACATATCCCCTGTTCAATTTCTAGCGGACTAGCTAGATTAGCATTCCAAATTAATGCGAGATCTTCTTAAGATTTTCAGTAATCTAAAAAAGAAAACAGAGAGAAACTTGTTTTGAGAGGAAACTGTGCTCTCTGTTAAACTCAAGTACTGTGATGTTAAGAAAATTTTAATTTCCTCAATTGTTGAATTTGAAGGTGACATTTTCAGATTTACTGAATTATGTTCTTCTACTTTTGAATACTAGATTTTACGTGGACAACATACCAATAAGGGAGGTGAAAAGAACAGAATCAATGGGGGCAGATTTCCCATCAAAGCCGATGTCTTTGTATGCGACAATATGGGATGGGTCGGATTGGGCAACAAATGGAGGGAAATATAGAGTGAACTACAAATATGCTCCATACGTCTCTGAATTCTCAGACTTTGTGATCCATGGTTGTGCTGTGGATCCACTGGAACACTTTGCAAAATGTGACCCCACAGAGAGTAGTTCAGGAGGAGGAGGAATCCCCAGGGAGGTCACACCCATGCAAAGAGTGAAGATGGAGAGTTTTAGAGCAAAGCATATGACATATTCCTACTGCTATGACCGCCTTCGTTACAGTGTTCCTCTATCTGAGTGTACCATTAATCCCAAGGAGGCACAACGCCTCAAATCTTATGATCCCGTTACATTTGGCGGCGGGAGCCGCCGCCACCACGGGAGAAGACACCACCGGAGCGTCAAGCCCGGCATTGTCCAGGCAGATGCCATGTGATGTGAGATAATTTTTAGTATGGGATTATTGTCGTCCTCTGATTGCACTTCATGTTTTTGGTTCAGCTGGGATCGGTTTCATTTTTTGTTTCTTTTTTCTTTTTGTGAATATAGAGAAAAGAGCATAGAATTTTTAGTCAGGGGGTGATTGAGGGGGAAGTGTTAGGGTATTTTGTTATATGGGATTTGCTTGGTGGGGTTGGGTTGGGAATTGGGGGGGTATGCGTGTATAGGTCTTCTTCATACGGTCCTTTATTAGTCTTCTTCCAGTTGTTTCATTTTCATTTACCATTGATGTCCTCTCCTGGCTTTTACAGATTGAATTTGGTGATGATTTTCTGTACTCTTCTTCTTGACCACACCCTCACGGGTTCAATAAAATGTTAGCCTATTGGACTTGAACCACTCTCTCTCCCTCTGTATGTGCCTTGGTTATGGATTTTGCTTGTTTTTTGCACCACATTGTCTGTTTAGTTGTTGGTGAAGCATCTATCTCCTCTTCTGCTGAATATTTTAAGCTCTGCTACGTTGTTATTCTATACTATCATTTATGTCCCGGCACAAGTAAGAAAAAAAAAACATACATCTGCTCGACAAAAAAAAAAAAAAACATACATCTGCTGATTATTACATTACGCCCAGGTAGTGTTTTAAAAGGTCAGGAATTTGGGGCCCTTAGGGTGGTGTCTGTTGGTACTAATTTTTTAAAGGTCAGACTTTGTCATCTTGGGAGTACAATTTGTCAAATGGGTAGGTGGGAATCCAAGGTCGGTTTTGAATGGGGCCAAGCAGTGAAAGGCAAACACTGACGCAAATGGCAGTATGTTGGACTTCTTGTTCACGAGAAAGATTCATGGGGCTGCTCTTTGCGACTCTTTTGATTTTGGTTTTGGATGGTGCTATGAAGATGAGCTGCGCCTAGTTAAGAGCCTTTTTTGACAACCAGTGGTGATTTTTGGTAACGCCGCACGCCAAGTTAAGAGGTTTTAGTAGCTTTGAGTTTGGCTTGTTAAATTTAATGGCAGTCATCTAACGCTAATAAGTTTAGGGTGCAATTTGGTTATAAATAAACTCAAGCACAGATGTTCTTACAGTTAGATTTTACAAAATGATTGATTTTTCAGAGTGATGAACCCTAAGCAAAAGGACAAAGAGAACCGTGATCATCCATTCCATGCGCTACTCCTTCACAAGGGTAGTAACCACTTTTTTCAAATTATATGGGACATTAAATGTTGAGAATGGGGCATCTGAGTACGCAATCTGAAATGACAATAGAGAGAAAGGTTAAAATCTAGTACCAGTACTAGTACTACAAAGAAAGCATGTCTTTGATCCATTTTGGTGTGTGCTTTCCTGTCCAAACTTTGTGACAGTTAATCAATGATAGAACTTAGGAGCGAACTCTGGACCCATAATTTAAAGTGGTGTTTAACATGGATTGGGTGCCTGAAAGTTTAAAGCACCTACCTAATGGTTAGTTAGTATGTCACTCTAACAGTTAAGCACGAAATTAATGACAAAATTTGCCGGTTTTCCAATGTCTGTCCAAAATACTAAAGCACAAACCTGATCCGAAAATTAGGATATGAAAGCTAGAAAAAGCATACCCCCCCAACAAAAGAGTGGGGTATTTAGGCCAGGATGGCGGATTTAGATTAGGAAAGTTAACTCTGGCTTTAATAAGATCCAAACCACCTAATAAGATGGCCATTACCAAACACAGAACCGCAGAACCATGTGAAGTAGCATCCTGCCCCTCACTCTTTCCCTACAATGAATTTACTTGTATATGTATATGCCCAACCAAAAAAATGTCCATGTATATGGGTATATACATTTCCCTTCACTCTACAAATCTTACTCCTGATAATCTCTGGCTAATGTGTAAATACCACTATAAGTGCTAGTGGTGGTCTACCCTCTCCCTCAATTTGAACTTCTTTTTAACCAAAAAAAATTATGCCTACGTTCTTTTCCCTACCTTTGAACTGCTCAACGTTTGGCTGACTGACTTGTGAATGCTTTACAGAAACGAAAGAACTAGTATTTGCTTGACTCATCTTAAAATTGGGCAGCATTTAACACTCGATTATTGTTAAACTTTAAACAAGATTGGTACTACTAAACTCCTCCACAAAGGGTAGAGTACGTATGGATTAAAATGGTTCTAACGTTGCAATCAATTATTACAAAAATTGGAATGGAACAAGAAAGGAACATCATGCCAACTAGTGGACAACAGCATAGTGGTAGTGAGGACAGCAGTGAAGGATGTCACAGGTTTCTCAAAATCGAGTGCTTTTTGTTATTGCCCTTAACTAAGAAGCAAGTTCTGTTCAAAAAAAAAAAAAAACTAAGAAGCAAGTTGACAAGTTTGAAAAAAAACTGGAGGAAATCATTTATCGTGATTAGAGAGAGAAAGGAGGTGTTTAATTCCTTATTCTTATTTGCAACACTCTTTTAAAGTACTTTGCTCAAGAGCAGGAACAATGATGAACCAATAACTTCTTCCATTAACACTTGATAACATGATATTGCCACAAGAACCTGTTACTTTTTCCTCTTCCTAAAACTTATCTTTATACTTGGCATAAAAAACAATAAAAGTTGGGGTAAAGCCTGGATATCAAATGAAAAACCAAAAGAAAAAAAGAAATAAAAGTTGAAATTTTTTATTTAAAAATATTTTTTGATATTTGACTCTAATTTTACGATAATCTTCATTTTTTATCGTAGTCGATGAAGGTGAAACTCAAACCCGATGAAGGTAAGACTCAAACCCGAAACCTCACCCTTGTTGTGCCTATTACACAAGACTGAGAATCTTACCATAATCTTAACAATTGACCCGTCACAATTTTGCGGCCAACCAATTCTGGGGGCCTGAAAAATCTGGATGCAACTGTTAAGTTCCTAGTATTTCATACCAACTTGCCCATGATTCTCCACTGAATTTAAATTTTGAACAACATAATTTGGAGACGTGTTTTCTCAAGGCAAAAACATTCCTTTTCACTGATATAATTTTTCTATGGTAACCAGTTGCAAATGCCAGTGGTTCTGGAACAGAGAAACAAGTTTTAACCTCTCTATCCACCCCAGCTATATATATTTCCAATTTTCAATAGGAATGCGGATTAGTTACCTGCACTGCACGCACCTGCCCTTGCAGAATCCAGTGTGACACAAAAAACTGTACTTTACGTTGGAAGGGTTGATTCTCAACCAAAGATTTGCATACTCAAATCATGCATTGTAAAATCTACATTCTTTCTTTTAACAACTTTGAAATGTTTTCTATAAGAAAAGAACAACTTTGAAATGTTTGCATAGTTCTGTCTCACTACAAGAATGGCGGTTAAATCTCATCGCCTATTTCAAGCAAGCACCACATTACAATCGATGGGTGTTTACATGGATCATGGAACGTACCATTCCTCTTGCTTGATAAACATGCTACGGAGTTGGATAAGGTTTACAAGCCTGCATGCAAAGTCTCTTGCAGTTTGCTGCTAGAACCAGTTGTTGAAGAAAATCCAACCCGCAGTCTAAATAAGGATCAATGTGAAACCCAACCAGAAAGTCTGCAACAAAAGGAAAAAGAGAGGGTATAAAAAAAGAAGGGTGCTATGCAGGTTTCATTCTGAGGCATGCCCTGCCATGCTAATATTCTAAAATTCGGCCTCTCTTTTCTCCACCAGTTTGATGAAATTGCCAACAATCGTTTTGCCTTCCGATGTTATAATGCTTTCAGGATGGAATTGTACCCCCTGCAATTTTCCAACCGGTGTCAATTTCAACTCATAAAGAGACATACCATTATTATATTCAGCAGCTTGAAAAAAAAACTGCCGATGATTCAGTGAGTACATGTGAGTGAAAAGAAAACACAAACCATTATCAACAACAATATGCAGCCAGTATGGCAAGCAGAAAGGAGGAAGAAATTAAGAAGTTCATGAGGCGCACGCCGTCAGAAGTTCTTCCCCTGCCTTTGAATATCTAATCAACAAACTCTATTGCATAGTCAAACGCCCAGCTATTGGAAAGTGAAGATATTCCCAACACATGCATACTAAAGACCGTACAATTCTTAACCAAATAGGAAATAGGAGAGGGTAGAGGCGAAAAGCTTAACCACTATCCTGCCTAATGGAATAAGATTACTAATATCATAATACCAATTGATCACAGGGGCAAAATGTAACTAATAGAGATCCCTAGAGCACAAAACTACAATTCTGGCCCTATGTATGAAACCAACCACAAAGGCTTATGCATCAGCAATATTACATATTCAACTAGAAGAACAACAAAGTATTTTCTCAATCATTTCGATTGGCACTGCATATGAGCATTTAACAAACATTTTTGTTTCAAAAACTGCCCGTGATAAAACTCAAGGAATGGTTATACCCATCAACAGATCAGGAAAGACACTTCAACCACATACTTAACCAGCATAAACTTGTATGATTGTAAACATCAGGTACAACTATCATAAGGGCTGTTCCAAGTCAGATTATACAAAAATCATAGCAGAACATAATGCTCTTGTCTAATTTCACAAAGAAATATGGCATGGTGATATGGTACTACCATAGAAATCTTGGATCTAACATAGATATAAGAAGTAGATAATCATTTGATCAACCAAGTTTCGATGAGATGCGCTCTAGTCCTAAATAGCAAAGAACAAAGGTAGCATTGCCCACACAATCTCTTTGAGACAACCAGCACTATCTATCTATCTTCGCAGATCATATTTCACAGTATTTGGACTCAAATTAGATATCCACTATGTAATGATATAGCTTAACCACCAAAGTCCTAATACACTTAAATTGGGTTCTGAACTTGTCTCTGAGAGATGCTCAAGTTTTGAAGTACACAAGATTTTCAATGTTCAGATTCAGAACGTCATTCTTTTCCAGATGACAAAATTGTGCACATTCATAAGAAACTAGCTCATACAAAATATAAGAAAATAAGCACAGTACACAGTGAGACCTACTAGCACCAATGCCTCAAAGAAAGACAAAAAAGATTCAACAGCAGTGTAAGCATTGAGGCTAAGAAGCCATAGCAGATCAGCAGATTAACAAATAATTACTTTCATAATGAATCATTCTTTCTATAAAACTTGAAGTAATGTATGTTAAAAGAGTTTCGGAGGTCTTATCCCTGAAAGTCTAGAAAAAGAAGAAGAAGAAGAAGAAGAAGAAGAAGAAGAAGAACCATTCCCAATTGGTATATGCCAAGTCTAATACTTGGAGCGATTGTACAACAGGATAAATTGGAGTTGACGCAGATTATCCATGAAAAAAAAAAGTAAAGGAACGAACTCTGAATTACTTATCAGGTCATCAACCCAGTAAACTCTATATTCGCATGTGGGCAGCTTGAGGTACTATTTGATAGTAAAATAAGCTCTTGTAAGTTTCCAAAGTAATCTAACAGTTGAGGCCAAGAAAAATACACATTCTGCTGGTCAAATGGGTTCTTTGATATCCTATCATAAGGTAATCTTTTATTTACTAGCCACTTCATCATATAGAGGTATCTAACAATCAATATACAAGACTCTCCAAGCAAGCAAAGCTCTGTTTACCATTCCGGCTAACCATATGTTAAGCTCTATAAAGTTCTCGTACAAAGGAAGATTTCCTACGGGTTTTAGAATGAAAAATATGATACCTGAATATGCTTGTATTTCTTGTGGCGAGCAGCCATTATCAACCCATCCTCTGTCCACGCTGTTATCTCAAGTTCTTCACTAGGGAAAGTTTCTTTCTCTATTACAAGACTATGATATCTACCAGCAGTGAAAGGACTGCAAAAGTAAGACAAAAGCAAGATGTTAAATTAGTGTAAGTTGATGGAACTCATGTCAATTTCCAATCTATAAACTGGAAAAAAATATTAATTGAGAGAACACAAGCTTTTAGTGGTTTAGACATTTGTTACCTAAAATTTTTGCGACCAAATAGAGAAGTCATGAAGGAAATGTTTTGTTTTATGAAATGAACAAAAAGAAAAATGCTAAAATGGCCTGCTCTTGAAATGGGATAAGCATTCCTTGAGTATCATAAAAAAATTGATGGCACGGATGTTTATCAATTCCAAGAAGTTCTGAACATGTCAATGTCACCTCTTAAATGCAGAGGAGCATACATCTTAATGCACTACAATAAGAAAAAAGAAACATCATTGTATAGTAGCTAAGCCGATCCTCAGGAAGTGCAGGCAAGAAAACTTTGCTCGTTATGGGCTAGCAGTTCCACAGATACGAAACAATCGCTAACAAAAAGTTTAGTAGTGTTTTCCAAACAGCAAGGATAGTTTAGTACAAAACAACAGCACAAATGAGTAATGAGCAAGGATGTCCAACTGCAATGAGTAACTGAATGGAAATTACCGTCTCCCACATTGTGAGACAAGGCATTATGGCCAATGTCATATGGATCTGATAACTTTTTACTACTGACAAAATTTAGATGTCTCTATCAAGACATTACTTACTTTGGCAAGCCGGCAAACAAGTTGTCTTCTACCTTTTCATCGTAATACACAGGGGAACTTTTCCCATGCATGACACCATAAGGAGAGCGCACTATTTTACCTGAAATATGAAAAACACAACATGAATAAGTTAAAGATATACTTGCCAGCTGCTGTTAAAAGTTTCTTTATTTAAAAAAAGATGGAATATCTAGTATTATTAGGGTGCTACAACCATTCTTGTGCACAGGAGAGATAAAGGAATAGAAGTATAAACCAAAATAAATAAAGGCTCAAACTGTTACCTCCGAAAGCCTCTCCAATGCATTGAAGTCCCATACAAACACCAAACAGAGGCACAACAGGACCAAGCTCCAAAACAGTCTGCAACGAAATTCCGGAATCTTGGGGAGCGCCTAAAAAGAAAATATGATATCTTATATAAGCTTTCTGTTGCGTCCCTGGTGAATTAGCTGAACTTCAACCATGCATGTTAAAACACTATCATCAGCAGTATACCAACCTGGCCCTGGAGATATGAGGACTCCTCTGGGATTTTTCCTAATTAATTTTCAGCGAAGTTAGTTATATGAATTGAGAATATCAAAAACCAATGAATAGGCTATAACATTATTTACAACCCAAAAATGCCATCATGCAAAATCCAAATAGCAATTTGAGAGTTTAACATAAGTTCTTACTTTTTCAGCTCCTCAACACTTAATTCGTCATTTCGGTAGACCTCAAAGTTGCAACCCAGTTCTCCCATATACTAAAAACCCCAAAAAAGAAGAGCAGTTAGAGAAAGACAATTATGCAAGATGGTTTACAAAGCAGCAGGTCCTGTCGTGTTATGCATCCGAAACTTTAGCAGAAGAGAGAAATTTCAATACTCTTTTTCATTAAAAGATGAGAAAGATTTTCATTTTTCTTTTTTGAACATCAGTAACAGACATTATTGATGCCACAAAGATAAACAGACTGCAAAACTACTGACTAGGACCTAAGACATGAATATAAAACTGATACGTGGCCAATGCCCACATCAACCGAAATCCGTGAGATTGAGTAACTTTAAGTGGTGTCTTTAATAACTCAATAGAGTCCTCAATATTCCAGTTTCATCTGTCAAACAAGAAGTGCATATCAACTTTCTAATGCAAAGAAGGGGACAATTTTGCATTCCACAAGGGGGGAAAAACCCAACCCCAAACATCCACCTTCTCAAACATACCAATATCTTATCAATTTCCTCCTTTTCTTTTCCTTTTAGAAAGAAAGAATATTTTTTTTTTTTCCAATTTAAGCCAGAAGCAGCACATTCAAATTTGAAAGACGTCATCAGGAAAAAATGAAATAAAAGATACGCAGGCATGAAATAGAAACTCTGCGATTTGTCTCCATTATAAACGTCCGTTAGAATCCAACATCACACACCATCACCGCAAGCAAATGGAATCGAACAAGAGCCCTACAACAGAAATATCTAAGAAGGAGAAGAAAGAGAGCAAACCTGGCAAAGATTATAGGTGAAGCTGTCATAGTTGTCGATGACAATTATGGGACGGTTGACGCGCTTGTCACTGGAAGACACAGAGTTAGAATTGGATTGCGTGACACCCACCACCGAAGAAGATTTTGCAATAAACCCAGTGCTGCTCTTCCGCTGGAAACTCAATCCTGCAGAGAAATAAGCACAATAAAATAATAATAATAATAAAAAAGAGGAGTAACGCATTGCACCCACATAATACAAGCGAAGGAATCAAGAAGGCGAGAGAGGAGGCGGTGAAGGGGATTACTTGAAGGTGTTGGGGAGAGTGGGGTTTTGAGAGAGAGGTAGGGTTTTGGTTGGAGGAGAGAGGACTGTGACAGGGAAGCCATTGTTGGCGAAGTAGCAACCATTGTGGTCAAAGACAGGGATACGCACAAAGACACGAGTCAGAGAAGACAACAACTAAGTGTGTGTGTGTGTGTGTGCGTGTTTGTGCTTTTTTTTTTTTTTAGTTCTGTTAAGTACTAGGAGAAGATTTGATCGTTGAGTGAGTTTGGATTGGTTGGTGATCTTTTTACAAAGGGGTTGTTTTGTTTCCGTTTTGGATTTCGGTTGGTGGCGCTGTTCATATATAAGGGGGAGCGGATCCGTATTTTCCTGCAAATTTCTTCCTTCCTTCTCCGCCCACTAAATTCCCCCATAAAGGAAGGGTGCCTCGTTACTCCTCTTGTTTTTCTATCAATGGATCGCTGCCTAACCCCCAATATGTTCCATTTGTTTCCTTTACCTGGAAATTAAAATCCCCGCCAGGATAAGCACAAACAATCTTTTTTTTTTGTCGAGAGCACAAACAATCCACTCCAAATCTAATAATGATAGGATATCGAAACTCCCTTCCTAAATTCCATTTCCTTAACATATACACCATGCCCATAACGGATTCGATATTCAATACCGTGATGATTCAAACCTTTTTTAAAAGAAAGATGATGGGAGAGCTGTGAGATACATTCTGGATGTGTCTTTCCATGTCAGTCTAATTCCTTCAATCAAATCCAGCAGCACCTACCAAAAATGAAAGACAAAGAAACAAAAATAAGTTTTCAGCCTTTAGTTTTATTTTAAAAAAGGCATAACACCCAATTTCATACACCAATTGTTAAATGACTTGTCAGAAATTAGGTTTAGCACGAACAGGATTCAAATTTAAGTTTTTTTAAGTTACAGGACTTAGTTGGAAAGATTTAGGAATTGGGAGATTCTTATTTCCTTTAATTTTGACCACTACCATTAAATTGACCCAATTTAAATTCATATATGAAATTGACCAAAACATATAAATTGATATATAAAATTGGGTATTATTGTTAGTCCAAATTGGGCCTATAATTATACCTTTAAAAAAAACTAAAAATAAGTTTAACAGTGGAGGCAAAATCTAATTAAGAAAATGTTAAAAATTAGATTTTGTGTTTAGACTTAACTTTTACTGTTGAGCTCAAAATCTTAAAACCCCTAAATCCAAAACTTTAAATCATAAAATTATAAAACGTAAATTGTAAAAACTTAAACCTTAAATCCTAAAACTTTAAACCCTACGCGTAAAATCTTAAACTATAAATTTTAAAATTCTAAACCCTAAAATCTAAAATCCTAAAATCATAAACCCTAGATCCTAAATCCCAACATCTAAAATTCTAAACCCTAAATCCTAGAATTTTAAATCTTAAAACCTTAAACTTTAAACCCCATATACAAAATATGCTGACAAAGATGTTGTCTTTGACAGTTAGACCAAACTATACCGAAAGAAAGAGTAGTTGTCGATATTGATTCCAGTCAATTTCAGTAGATGGTTCAAACTCGAGATAAGATAATACAATACTTATAGGATAAATATAATCAATACTAACATTATAATTTTGATTTTTTTTTAGTACATAAATATTATGTTATGAATGATCATTATTTTTATTCCCTTTGAGTAATTTAATGATAAAATAATTTCATATGTTATTTTATTGTTTTTAAAATGCCAAAAAAATAAACTGATTTTAGTTTGTGATAAACTATAAACATAAAAAAATGATCCCAAACAGTTAGAAGTAACTTCTATTTTAATATGTGTTGGACTGGATTAAGGGTATCCATTCTTATGTGATTTGATTGATGTACTGCTAATTAAGTCTTGAGTCAGCTGGTGTCTACTCTTTCCCTACTGAAATCACTATATACTTACTCTATAGGATTTATCTTATATTAGAGAAAAAAGGCCTTTCAAGTAGAAAACTTATTCGCCGTTTCAAGTTGAAAACTTATATATATCATTCCCCTCACCCTTACTTACCTCCTTAGCTTGCTCCAAATTCTTTTCATAACTTTTACCAATTTTGTATAATCTCCTATTGACTTGAGAGTTGGGAAGGAAATTGAGCCAAGTCGGATAAGGTTACCTCCAACCTAGACCTTAAATTATAATCTTTAGTAGAAGACAAATAAAAAAAATGTTATAAAATTGAAAGAGAAATACACTCTTGATGATAATATTACAACTCTGATGATAATAATATAAATAATGATATAAATAATGAAGAAATATGATGGACAAAATGATAGCAATCAAAATATGATGGGAAAGGGGGTTGAGAAGAAGTATATAGAGTGAGAAGAGATGAGAAGTTTATGGTGAGAAGTAAGTGTAAGAATAAGAAATAATGAAGGGGTATTTATAGTTGGAAATAGGATGATAAAAATAAATAAGTATGATTAATTTAAAAGAATAAAATCAAAGGATGTTTGAAACGCCCCGACCCGTATTTACTGTACACAGTAAACACGTGCCGGAACTGTGACAACCCAGCCCAACAAGGCCTAGCATACAGTGTAAACATCCATAACTCGGCCCGACGGCCCAAAATAGTAAAACAACATAAATAATAAATCCCGGCCCAATGGCCCAACAACAATAACAATATGCACAGCGGAAGACTTAAACTCACTAACACTGTATGCGACACATGCAACCTATGGATCCAAGCCCGTTCAAGGGATAACGCCGCAGCCTGTCGGGTATGCACCAAGCCTGTACATCAAACAACTCATCCTACGGGATGAAACCCCGCAGGCGAGGGGTGAGTCCGAAACGCTCACCGACGAAAGATAAACAG
>JAKUCV010006969.1:0-78078 GCA_028386065.3 Turnera subulata | reverse complement strand
CTGCACGTTCGGCCCGTTTCCGAGCCCGTTGTGCAACCGAGCCCAAACCCGAGCCCATGGTGAAATAAGCCCAAGGAATTACCCAAGGTCCGTTTCTGGGCTCGCCGGAAAATCCCGAGACTTCGCCGGAATAGACCCGAGACTGCCGGAATCCTCGCCGGAATCACTGTTCACAGCAACAAAGGATGCTTACGGTTACTGTTCACGCCGGAACAGTAACTGCCTCCATCCAGCAACATCAGCAACACCACTGTACTGTTTTTAGTGCAGAAACCGTCACACCCTCGTTCACAACCTCAACAACGTACCCACACACACTTCGTCCCTCCAACCTCCGTCATGGTCTCGTGCTCAACGCTATCCACTCGCCGGAAAATCACCTTCAGCAGCATCTCGAAAACAAGTCGACGGCAAAAACAAAAACCACATCCAACCCGATTAGCAACAATCCCACAAAGAGTAGGGGATCAAGGAAGGAGAAGAAGAGAAGAGGGAGGGGTACGGTGGCTCACTTACCCACTCGGCATCCTCCATCGCTGCTACAACGGCGACGGCCCAAGGGGCAGATCGGCGGCGCGAGAATGAAGTTGCAGCGGCTCTGCATCCTGCAGTGACGGCGATGAGCAGTAGCAACGGCGGCGGCGCGATCCAAGGCAGCGACGGTAGGAGAAGGCAACGTCACTGTGAGGAGGAACGAGGCGGCTCCAGGCGGCAGGCGACCGACGTGGAAGGAGGGCGGCTCAGCGGTTCTACGGATCCGCCGGCCTCGGCCTAGTCGCGGCTGGGTTCGTCGGCGTTGGGGAGGTGCGACGGCGGCGGCTTGCAAGCGAGGAGAGGGCGAGGCTGTCACGGGCGGCTTTGTTCGCGGGGAGGAGGAGAAATAGAAGAGGGAGGTGGCGGCTGATTTGGGAAAGCAGAGAGGAGGGGAGGACGGCTGTGGTGGTCTCGTGGGTGGCTCGGTGGTTCAGGGGAGGAGAGGAGGAAGGAAGAGGGATGGCAGAGGAAGAAGTGGGAGAGGGAGGAAGGGAAGGAGATGGGGTTGGCGGTTATGGTGGACAGGGGTGCGTGAGGAGGAGATAAGGAAGAAGAGAAAAGAGGGAAAAGTGAGAGTGCAGAGAAAAAAAATTGAGAGGGGAAAGGAAGAAGACGGTAAGGAAAAGAAGACAAGTGAAGAAAAGAAAAGAAAAAAAAATAAGAAGCAAGTGGAGGGTGTCGGTCACGGGTGGAAAACGAATAAGAAGGGTGGGCCGGCGGCTGGAAAAAGAAAATGGAGAAGAAAGGAAGAAAAGAGAAAAGAAAGGGAAGGAAAGAAGGAAAAGAGAGAAGAGACGTGGGGCCCGCGGCTGAAGGAAAAACCCGGGAAAGAGAAGAAATGTAGCCGGGAACGAGGAAGAGAAAGGAGAGAGGAGGAAGAAGAGTGGCTCGGGGCAAGCTCGTTGGCGGGTCCGGATTCTCGCGTCGGAATCCCGTAGACGCAGGGATACTCCCGTCTTTCCGACAAATCCCGTCCCGAGTCCAAAAATATGACTTGGGCTCGGAAAATCCGATTAATTCCCCTGAACGTCGTCCAACTCTCGGAACTGTAAACCGAGGCTCGGTTAGTCAGGAAGACACTCCCGAGCGCGGGAAAATTCTCGGTTTCGAAAAACGACTATCGTTTTACTTCGAATTAATTACCCGAGATTAATTCAACAGTAAATCACGGTGAAACAATTACTACAGTCCCGGTAAAAATCAAAAATTTACCCGGGCTGTTACAATGTTAGGTAAAGAAAAATAATATTAAAATTAAAATAAATAGAATTATAATAGATAAATGGCCAGAGGAATAAATTCATCCAAGTGGGGATTAGATGTAATAATAAAATATTTTCTCAAAATAAATTTGACTATAACAAAAATCAATTTTATTTAACAGCCTATTGGCTTGAGAGCTCACAGTTGGGATGGACCAGATTTACTTATGAGGCCTTAAATCATAATGGGTAAAGGCAGATTTAAACCCATTATTGAACGGGTAAGGTATATTTTTTATTTTTTATTTCGATCGAGTATTATGGATAGTCCATTGTCCATAGCTAGATCCAATCAATATAGGGGAAGAAAGCTTTGTTGGCCTAATGTCGGATTAGCATGTGCTTTGTGTTAATCATTTTCTATAATCTTAATTAAGCATACTAACCGAGATAATTGATTATGTGTGGATTAGTGTTTGATTTTTCGTAATTCATATTCATTAATCCTCTTTATTCCTTAGCCATGTTTTGATGCTAACAAACTTTGAGTTTCAGATTTATATATTAGATCAAAGCATGCATGTGATATTTTTGTGTAGTAGACATGTCTCTTTCAAGTTTTGTTACATGTGCATCCATCCTAGACTCTATATTATATTATATGTTAAACAAGCTAACTAGGTTTTGATTATGACAAACTTATGTGTAGCATGTGTTGTGTCTAACCAAGAATTGCAGCTCATATGATGTATGCCAACCCGTGATCAAATCAAGCATTGGAAGAAGAGTGAGTGGGATTGGTTTTGGAGTATGATGGGTCGCTTTCATGTGCAAACTCCCATGCCACTCATGTTTGTTTAATCCTTAATGGGATTGGTCAACAAACCTAGTACCTACCATTTCTGGACACTGATTTTATGATTAAAGCAACCATAAACAGATCAAAAGGCAACTGAATTCAAACTTTCTAGGATCAACTTAGGACTATGCTAAACAATGACATCAATGACAAAAAGCTGCAGTCTGGTGTGTCTCGTGCCAAAGCATGAAAGGGACAACAGGGAAGAAGACTGTTGACACTCTGGCACCTCTGACAACAGAACGGGCTGGAAGGAAAGGGACTCCTAACGGATTCAAATTGATTCAACCAAGTCCCACATGGAAATGCCAACCCTGGACTTTACAAAAGCTGCTGAAACGTTGATGACCTGGCGTCTTCCATGAAAAATCTGATGGTGACAAGAGATTGATGATAGTTGGCTTTCCTTGGTCCTTGTGTCAAGCTAACCTATTACTAGGAAGTCAAAAGAACCTAGTACTCTATACTTCTGGAACTACCCAGGATGATTCAGATAAGTTGCAGCTTCCTCTCTTAACTTTCATATAGAATCAACATGTGAGCAACAACCTTGATCTTCACAAAAGGTGCTGAATGAGAGTGACTACTCAGAGATTTGAACGTTGTGGCCCTGTTCATGCCAGAATACGATGCAACTGACAATGACACATAGTTGTTACTCTTAGAGGCTTCTTCCCCCTTGCCTCTATATAAAGAAGATTGATTGATGAAGAATGCTAGAGCTGCCAATGGAGAAAGAAGTGAGAATTTAGCAGCAGCTCTCCTCCTAAGTTTGAGAGTGTTCAAAGATCCTTCCTTGTGCATTACTTGTAAATCTCTTGAGTGAGTCACTCATGAAGATATCTTAAGAGAGAGTTATATCTTAGACAAGCTTATGAGTGCTTTGTACTGATTAGTGATAAGCAAAGCTAGGATTAGCTTTGAGAGAAGGTTTGCAAGTTGCACCTTAGAAAAACTTGTGAGAGATAGGCTTTGTTGGTTTAACCTATGAAGAAACCAATTGAGTGAGGTAGAATAGGGGATATCTTACTGGGGAACTAAGAGCAAAGCTTGGATTAGCTTTGTGGGTATGAGAGGTTAGAGGTTAGCCTAAGTAAAACCTTGTACTATAGGTTATTGGTTGATCCCGTAAAAACCAAGGTTAGTGATGGTTAGAAATCTCAAGGTGGACTCCTTGAGTAGTGGAGATAGTCCTATGTGGCGAATCACTATAAATCCTTTGTGCCAATATCTCTAACCCTCTCCTTAATTGTGCTTTAGTGTGTTCATAATTTTCCAGATTTAGATACAAAGTCGATTTGGCATTAGTAACGCCAAATCGGTGATTAAGCAAAAAATGGCTAATTTACCCCCCGTCTTAGCCACTTTGGACCTACAAGCTTATGCATCGTTCATAAAAAAAAATATATAGGAGAAAGAAAGAAGAAAAATTTGGGTGAGTAAAAATAACATGTTTATTTTCTTTTAAAAAAAAAAGAATAACATGTTTATATTATTGCCATCTTTGTGCTTAGCAATAATTTCCAGAAATTATTAACAAAAAAGACAATTTGCAATAATTATGTTCACTTAACTAGCCAGAAAGAAAATATGTTTAGATGAGGTGATTAAGAAGCATAAGTTTGATGATTATCCTCTCAATATATATGTGGTTGTGGTTCCATTTAGATCTTTATATGTGAGAGAAATGGAAAAACAAACATTACAACCCAATTAATTCATAGACCAAAAAGAGCGATTATAAAAAGGACATTTATTTTTCTTGTGCTACGACATGGAAGGGACACCAGAGTCTAGAAGGGTGGTGTTTTTGTGACTTTATTTATATAAAAAAACTAATATAAGCTTTAGATAAGCAAGATAGATATAAATATAGTAAAAATTTAGGTAGTTTTCTAGCTGATAACAAACTTTAACTTTTCATGTGTTATATATAAAAACATAAAATTAACAAAAAAAATATGATTAGAGGAACAATATTCTTAAATTATTAATTGAGATATATATTTAGCTTAAGCTATAGTTGATAATTTAGCTAATTTATAGATTAACAAAATCTAACAAACTAGTTTAGCTGAAGCCGAATCCGAGCATATAAAAATCTTAATGAGTTGAGCTTAAACTTAATATCTACTTGGGGAGGAATATAAACTTTACTTAACTTTATTTAAATTTGGACTTAGTGTAGGGCCTGTAGGCTATGCTATCAAAAACTTAGCTCCCCTCATTTCATTTGTAGCCTTTAAATGTCATGCAACTCCATATGGTAGCTATCAATTTTTTTCATTAAAATTTTAACACTTGTGAGATTAAACGATTAATATTTTTATTTTTAGATAACTATTTATCTAGATCGCACTATTAAGTATCAATTATAATAGTGATTGATGGGTGTGAAATATCTCAGGAGATCTCTTCATTCTCCATAAAATTCTTATAATAGTTAGGGTTTTTCTATCTTGTACTCTACGGACACATGATAAGCCACTAAATAAGGAAATAAATTCTCATAATTAATGAGTATTATTTTCCTAGTGACTAAAATAACCCTTCTATAAACAATGAGTGTGTTGTGTAATTAATTCAATACATAACAATGAAGTGTTATTTCAGTCATCAGGGAAATAATATTCATTAATTGTGGACATTCATTTCCTTATTTAGTAGCTTATCATGTGCCCCTAGGGCACAAAATAGAAAAACCGATTTAGTTATTACTCATTCCATCTCACCCAAGGTGGCATCTTAGGTTTATGCACGTGAATTAAAAATTTGATTAGATTGAGCTTTTTCTAAAAAAATATATTTAAACTATCTCAATTACCTTTTATTCTAATTACACAGAAGAAGGAAGAGAAAAATATTATTATAAAGAATAAAGGCGTGATATACAAATTAGTTTACAAAACGCTAGCTTGAGTAAAACGGGGGAGTGAGTATCACTATCATCAAGACATGATATTTCTCCATCCTCGTACATGATACATCGTAATACATTTGGATGATATGTTTGTTTGTTTTTTTTTAAAGGAGAGAATACATACATGCATGAAAGAAAGATGAAGGGATGGGATGGGATTACTATTTCGAGGGTTGACTCTGGAGTGGCCTCCCAAGTTTGGTATTTGAGCCAGGGAAGTGGAGATAACTGGTAAGAACTCAAAACTCCAACTCTTATAACAAAGGTTTATAGGGGTAAAGCTAAAAAACAAAGAAGGAAAGGGTCCAATTTTGGTACCAAACAAGCTGAATTGTAGTATTATTGAGGGATTCAAAGAATATTCTCTTTCTGGTCCGATCCACGACACCACCACCACCGCCTAGCCTAGTTGCACACCAAAACAAACCAATAGAGCAGCAGCTTTGAATTGAATTGAGCCAATGTTGAACTAAACCAACAAACAGAACCCAAGGCCAAACCTTTTATTTTCTTGAGGAAAAAAGAGTAATTAAAGAGAAAATGTTACTAGTTCCTGCTAAATAAAAGTTAAGTACTATCTGGATTAGTTAGTTAAGAATTAAATTTGTTTGTTGTGTATAAACGTAAACACACATCAATGATGAGGATGATGAATGATGATGATGCGTGCAATCTAAGCCATTTCCCAATCTTATACTACTACTGCTACAGTGCACCGTTTCACACACCTTAACTCCTCCTTCTCTCCCTAACCCTAGATTTTTTTTTTTATATATAAAAAAATATATAAGAAAAGGGAAGAAAAATAAAAAGAGATTTGGGTGTTTTTATTTATTTTAAATTTTTGTAATTTTTTTTTCCCGATTTTGTACATGTGTATGCCCCCAACTACCTTTTTGCCGGATTCTCCAAAACCCCCTCCATTGTTTTTCCAGATCTGAACACTACTTCCCTACCTGCTGCCAGCCACTGACAAATTGGGGCTTCTTCTCTTTTTTTTTTTTTGGGGTACGTAAACTCTCCTCCATTTTCCTCCCTTTTTTTTTTTTTAAATCTTAATCTTTTAATTATACTAATAAACATTTCGCTAATCCTTCTCTTCTCTTCTCTTGTCTTCTCTTCTCTTCTCTTTTCTTTATTATTTTGTTTTGTTTTTGCTCTTCTACTGTAAATAAGAGTTAACCCCCCTAGCCCCAGCTGATACATTGCCCCTCTTTTCTCGGTGTGCATTTTTCCAGCTTCCATCTCTCGCGATCCGGTTTTTCATTTGGATTTAAGATTTCAGTTCCTCCTAGATCTGGCGATCCCCAGCTCGCCAATGCTTTATATGTGATTGGATACTCTGAGGTTAGTCTTTCCTTTCAACAACATTATCGAGGATGGCAATGCCGCCGGGTAATGTGGTCATGGCGGACAAAATGCAGTTCCCTCCCCCCGCCGGTGCCGGTGGCGGCGGCGGTGGTGTGGAGATCTCCCAGCACCACCACCAGCACCACCACCGCCCCCCGCCGCCGCAGCAGTGGTTCCCCGTGGACGAGAGGGACGGGTTCATCTCCTGGCTGAGGGGGGAATTCGCGGCCGCCAACGCCATCATCGACTCCCTCTGCCACCACCTGCGCCTGGTCGGGGAGCCCGGGGAGTACGACTTGGTGATAGGGTATGTGCAGCAGAGGAGGTGTAATTGGAACCACGTCCTCCATATGCAGCAGTACTTCTCCGTGGCGGAGGTGGTCCTCGCGTTGCAGCAGGTTGCCTCCAGGAGACAGCAGCAGCAGCAACAGCAGAGCCACCAGGGGGCCGGCGGCGGCCACCAGAGGTTCTTCTACGATCACCCCAAACTTGGGGGCCCTAAGAGATCTTCCAATTTGGGAGGGTTTAACAAGACCACTCCGAGGGCTGGCAGTGAGGCTGTAAAAGATTCTAGTGTCGACACTCTTAAACCTTCCGCCAATGTTGGGGGCAATGTTCTATTCGAGGACGTTAAATCCGGGGAGAAATTCGAGGATGATGACACTAAAGGTAACTTTTTTTCTTTTTTTCCTGTTCCCTAATTTACTTACTGAATTCAATATGATCATCCCATTCCAGATTACCTACCATACTCTATATGATCTTTTTGATGATTATGGTAGGAATTAAAACACTAGATAGAATTACAATTTGCAATTTGCAATTTGCAATTTGCAAGGAATCCTTGTTTGTTTGACGGTGATGTGTGATGATGACTGATGACGATACACTTGTATTCTTTACCAAAGTGGCTTATCCAATACGCTTGATCATTTCCTTTTATGGTTTTCGTTTCTTCTGCGATAAAACACAATATCTACGATGTTTCCCCGTCTTTATTTTGAACGAAGAACAACCTCATAGTTCACGCCAAGTGAAATAGATCGTCTTCCGTCTATCGGACTGTGGCTTTCCTTTATATCCAAAAAAGTTATTCAAACTGGTGGGGTGGTGGTGCAAACTAATTTATCGTTACATTAATGCACTTTATCGCTCAAAAAGTATTTTGTTTGGAAATGAATACAACCTGCCGGATTGGGTTTCTTAGAAACACAATTATGTTAATGTCGCACCTGGACTGCTGCATGTTAAGTGTGTGAAGTAGAATTTTGGTCAACAGACCTTTCTGTTATGTTATTCCCAATCCACTCTTTTCCATCGTGATGCGATGATCTATATTGTTTCTTATTAGCTCCCCCATCATCGTGCCTCCGTTATACTGGGTCCTTGCAGAAAAGAAAATTCTTCATCATGATTTAGTTTTAGAAAGCCTAAACGGTTCGAAAATATTTTTCTCATTACTTGCCTCTGATGGTTGTTCTTGTATCTTGCTTCAAAAGAATCATGACTATGAATTGGCAGTCGTTGTTCAATAGTGCAATTGATGTTATGCCTTAGGGATTCATTACAAGGGAAAAGATCTAGTGAAATGGAAAATATGATAACTGTAATTGAGACTTGCACTTGAGCATATGTTTCGGTTGATTTAATTTTATCCGCATTTTCTCATGGAACAGATGCTACTGCAAAACCATTTGCTGTTAACCACTTGAATGGGTCTGGGAATTCAACAGGAAGCTTGTCTAGCAATTTGGGAGCTGAGACTCTTACGGATGATCAACCCAACTTGAAAGGTCTCTCTCTCTCTCTCTTTCTCTGGTGGGCCATGGGGAAGGGATTCTAACTTCATTTGGAGGCTTACTTTCTTGTCCATTAGCGGGTATTAGGGCTTTTTAGCCTGATATGGCTCCCAGTACGTGGAAACTGATGTCTCCATATGATCCTTCCATATTTTCTGGGTAATCGATGCACCTGCGATGCACAGGCTTGCCATGAAAAATCCCATGGAGAATTGCAAACACTGATTACCAGGTCTTGAAACAGAAGGCCACAGCACCTTCAAACCATGCTAAACTTCTGCCTTCATCTAATGAGCTAACCAAGTGACCTGTATTAGGTTCTTTATTGTTGAGCAATGATGACTTTGATTGGTTTTGCGGGACGATTGTTATACACAGTCTTCCTAGCTTCCTATAGGATACAGTGTTGGTTTGTACACTTGATTTGTGTCATAGATAGGGAAGCATTAGCACGTTTAGCCTTTTAATTTTATTTGTTTTGCAACAATTTTTTTATTTAATTTTGTTACTAAAAAATTTCTGAACATTCTGGCAGAGAAAGATTCACATTCAACTTCATGTGAGAAGGAGAGGGAGACTCTCACTATTACTCCAAAAACATTTGTTGCTACAGAGACGATTGATGGAAAGGCGGTAATGCTTTTATGATAATTCTTTTCCTTCCATATTCTGAAATCCTGCTCGTAGTTATGTCTTTTTGTTGGATAAGTTAGTATTTCTTTCTAAGAAGTGTTCATCTTTGCTCTAGGTTAATGTAGTGGATGGACTCAAATTATATGAACAATTGCTTGATCACTTGGAAGTTTCAAAGCTTGTTTCATTGATTGATGATCTGAGAGTTTCAGGGAGAAGGGGACAGTTACAAGGCAAGTCTCTACCATATGTCTCTCTTTAGAGCAGAAGCTAATTAATGTTTCACTTCTTTACTGTTGCTCCTTTCATGAAACTGTTTTTTATTTTTTTTAAACCTATAAAATTTGATTTGGTTATTTGTGAAATTCATTAGCATGGCTTAGGACTTGGGAGTACCAATTGAAAGTGGCTGTTTTAAGCCTGTCTAGACTGTTGCTGTTCATGCTGCTTATGTTATTGATGGCATTATTTGCCTAAGATGTCTAGATTGTCTCTGTTCATAGTGCTTACATTATTGATGGAAATTCGGAAAAGAAGTCCGAGATTACTGTTAACTGTTGAACATGAGCCGTGTCCCTCTGATAGTGATGCAAATATTAGTGTCACTTTTCATGTGGTTTTATCATTGTGGGTTGTCTGATGCTCACGGCATGGCATTCCTTCTATCAGAAATATTGAGCAGCCTGCTTATTTCGGCATCTGGAGATATTGTTTAGTGGACCCGAATATTTAGGCTAGATAGCCAGGAATATTATTTTCATCAAGTCTTTTTTCTTTTCACTAACACACTTTTTGTTTTGAAAATTGATTTTTTCTTCTGATGCTCTAGTTCATATTTTGTTTTTTGTGCTATGAGCATATAAGAAATAAATGTGTTTTATTTGGTTAATTTTACATTTATTCCCTTTTATGAAAGTTGTAGTTCTGGTAAGCATTTTTGGCATCCAATTCGGGGTAATTTAACAACTTATTTCCATTTTGAAGTTGTTTTGTTAAGACTACCCAGCCCTTGGCTAGTTTGGTTTTTTTTAGGTTGAATTTGGTACTTGTAAATCTCCACTTTGTACGACTCATATGGCAACTAGCATGAACCAACAATGTTATTCAGGCCAATGAGATTAAAGAGGACAGCATTACAGGTAACATAGAAGGATAAAATTTTAAAAACATGATGAGGGATCAATATGCCAATAACTTGTATCTTAACCATGCATCCACAGCTTTTGTGTAATCTGGCACATTCGCATATTTCTGGACCAGAGTTATCGGATTGGAGTGACAAATGAGCATGATATTAAATCCGTTTGGCCAATGACTAGGTCCTGAAGGCATGGACTGTTTATTTTGTTGTGCAATCATAATTGCTTGAACTTGCATGTGATGATGCAGCCATGCTCATGGCTCTGTGGTTGATAATCAGTGCAAAATATGTGTAGAAAGCATTTACATCACTTTTTTAGAGAGATAAAATTTATTTTTTTGTGCCATCATACTTGCTTGAACATGCATGTGATGATGCCTGGGACATTCTTAGCCATGCATCCACAGCTTTTGTGTAATCTGGCACATTCTCATATTTCTGGACCAGAGTTATCAGATTGGAGTGACAAATGAGCATGATATTAAATCCGTTTGGCCAATGACTAGGTCCTGAAGGCATGGACTGTATTTTGTTGTGCAATCATAATTGCTTGAACTTGCTTGTGATGATGCAGTCATGCTCATGGCTCTGTGGTTGATAATCAGTGCAAAATATGTGTAGAAAGCATTTACATCACTTTTTTAGAGTGATAAAATTTATTTTTTTGTGCAATCATACTTGCTTGAACATGCATGTGATGATGCCTGGGATCAATATTGCAGCCCTGCTCGTGGCTTTGTGGTTGATAGCCAGCAAAATATGCGTAAAAAGCATTTACATAGGTAAATTGCATAACAATGCTATCAGTGGGATTTTAACTTGGGACCTGATGTACCGAACTACATCACTAGTTCAGAGTGATAATAATGTTTGATATGTTTAAAAACTAAATTTATATTTTTTTAGCAAAAAAATTTAAAAATTTTATGGTTAAGTTGCAAAGAATTTTGTCTTTGACAAAAGAGGAGAGATTTGGTTAATAATGGCTTCCTTCTATAATAGTGTTAACATGACTAGCATTCCCTGTTTATAACTTTATGCATTCACATGACTGCCAGTCTTATATCACATATGTTAACTCTAATGGAGAATTTGGTGCTAATCAATATCTAGGATTTACTAGCATATGTTGTGCTTAGAAAAAGGGAATTAGTAAAGCATAGGAGTTTGAGAATGACAAATTCAAGGGTTCTTTATAACTTTTTCCTGGGATGAAAATTGAGTAAATAGTTACCAACATATGTATTGATTCGTTCATGGATTTGTGCAGGTTTTTTCTCTTTCCACATTTGTATTCTTGAAGTCAACTTTGAGTTCTGTCTCTTGAAATAAATTGTAAAGTGTTATCACTTCTGCATTTGATTTTCAAAACAACACACACACATTTTGCATCTGGACTAGCTGGTTTTGACAGATATGCATGTCAAATGTATTCTTGATCTCCTATTATGATTCTCAACTTTTATTTTCATAGTCACATGGTGATAATGACTGAAACGCCAAATTTTCCAGTAGAAGTGCTGTTTGTTTGTGCCATAATTTTGGCAACCACTATTTTCCAAGAGTTTTCACGGATGAAATTTCAAGTTTTATAAAGTTATTCAGGTAAATATGTGGATGCTTATATTAGCATTACTGCACCTGATATCATTTTGGACTTTCTGTACTTGTACACACTAGAATTTTCTTGATATGAATGGACTTTCTGCTGTGGGCCAGCATGACCAATATCTTTTTGCATGTTCTAGTCTAGGAACTACATTTGCATTGAGTTTCCCTTATTATTTTTGATGGTTATTGTTATTTTTATTATTGATATTTCTTTTTGCCATTTACCTTTGATTCCTTTATCCTCCTCTCCCTGATATCCCCTTTCCTGATGTCATTTCCAGCTTTGTTGTAGACATTTTTTGTATTTCTGATGGATATCAAGAAGAGTTTGTTCTACTTTCATTGTTGGCGAAACTCAATTTTCTTATTTTGAGAAGCAGGTCAGACATATGTTCTCTCCAAAAGGCCTATGAAGGGACATGGGAGAGAGATGATTCAATTCGGTCTTCCCATTGTTGATGCACCTGTTGACGATGAAAGTTTTCCAGGGTCCTCCAAAGGCATGTTCTTTGTTTAGTGTGAATGCTTTTGTTTTGTGGAGGGAACATTAGTTATTGATTTCTTGTCCTGTGCCGTGTTTTGTGCTTTTCAGACAGGAGAATCGAATCCATCCCCTCTTTGCTGCAAGATGTCATCAAACATTTGGTTGACATGCAAGTGACAACTGTGAAGCCAGACTCTTGCATAATTGACATATATAATGAGGTCGCTAGTTCAAATATATTCGGTTTCGTTTTATACTTAATATCAATATTTTATCATCTAGCCTGATTTTTATTTTGTGAAAATTTTCCTTAGGGTGATCACTCACAGCCTCATACATGTCCTCCATGGTTTGGGAAGCCTGTTTCCATTCTTTTCTTGACAGAATGTGACCTGACTTTTGGGAGGGTAATTGCTAGTGAGCATCCTGGGGATTACCGGGGATCTCTAAAACTGTCTCTTGCACCTGGGTAAACATTTAACCTTCCGCCCCCTCTTCTCTGCTTATTTCTATCAGAAGATTTTCACTGTTTCCTTTTTCTTTTTCCTGGATTTCTGATGTATAGCATTATAGCTTTCAACTTTCTGCTCTAATATATAGACAATTCAAAAACAAATCCTGTGTCTTCTGCTGGTATTGATGTTTTGACTTTGGAGTTGTGGAAGAGTTCTTTACGTTAGCTGTGACGTCTAATTGGCTACTAGGTAGTAGACAGCTTGCAACACTTATGCTAGGAGTACAGAATTATGATGGATCCAATGTGTGACAAGTGAGAGAATGAATACGGAAGCCTAGGCTGGAAATATTATATAAGAAGCAAGGTTTCCTAGAAGCGATTTTATTGAGGTTAGCAAAAAGAGTGAGAATCCGGAACAGGAATTTCTACTAATACTGAAATTAGCTAATCTAGAGAGATGATGTCTGTGCTGTGTAAAAAATAAGAGAAGAAAATGTGACTGATGTTGGTTGGAACGAAACTATTCCAGCTATGAGGAAAGAGACCTCTACAAGTGCTAATTGTTTTCTCGGTGTAACTATTCTAGAGCATTCATAGTTCATATTATCTCACAAAAACAAAACAAGGTGAAGGAGAGATACAATCTCGTTCACAGGTCTTGTTCCAAGCAGCCAGGTCAAATATTAATTAGGCCTCATCCCCCTCCCTTAAAAAGGGTAATATAGGATTAATCCTGGATCTGAATCGCATACTCATCCTACAAGTAGTTGGTTCCATGTGAACTAATAATTATTGTTCGGGGTGGAAGAACCCATTAGTAGTCCTAAAGCTTGATGATCAGTGCTAAATTCTTTAAAATACCTAAATATGTCCTAAGGAATTGTTATTTATTATGTCTTTTTTTTAGTGATATGTCTTGTTAATCTTACAACATAGACACGCACGCATGCTGACAGGATTGCTTGCCATGTTATAATGGTGAAGAAAAAATACCGAAAATTTTTGTCTAAAACTTTATTTTCTTGGTCATCTTCATTATTGCATCTTGTACTGTGATGTAACGTCTGCTGTTTGACATGCAGATCTCTGCTCGTGATGCAAGGAAAGTCTTCAGAATTTGCCAGGCATGCAATTCCCACAATTCGGAAACAGCGAATACTTGTTACTTTTGTCAAATCTCAACCCAAGAAATTTGCACCAAATGACAGTCAGCGACTTCCTTCACCTACTCCATCTTCCCATTGGGGACCTCCATCGAGTAGATCACCTAATCATATTCGTCATCCTGGACCCAAACATTATGGCTCAATTCCCACAACTGGGGTATTGTCCCAGCCAGCGATTCGAGCCCAAATTCCACCGCCAAATGGTGTTCAACCACTTTTTGTCACTGCCCCAGTAGCAGCACCAATGCCCTTTCCTGCACCAGTTCCCATCCCGCCCGTTTCAACTGGATGGCCTGGAGCTCCTCCAAGGCATCCTGCAGCTCGCATCCCTGTTCCCATTCCTGGTACTGGTGTTTTCCTCCCACCACCTGGTTCTGGTAATGGATCTTCCATTCCATTGTCCAGCACCGCAAGTGATATGAACTTTCCAGTGGAGACAACCTCAACACCAGAGAAAGAAAATGGACAGGGGAAATTCAATCATGGTACAAATGCTTCTCCGAAGGAGAAGTTGTTGGACGGTAAATCTCAACGACAAGACTGTAATGGGACTGTGGATGGACGAGCTGTGACAAAGGAAGAACAGCATCAAAGTGTTGACCATACTGTGATGAACAAATCAGCTGAAGCAGTTTAGGAAGACAGAGGGGGAGAGAGGTAGGCTGCGGATTGAATGAGTTAGAAGCAAATGTAAAGAGCGGCAACATTCACCACTTAGACATTTCATACTACTAAAAGGGGACAAAGAGGAGAGGACTTCTGTGTTCTCTCGACCAATTCTCACGGTCTATGTTTTTTTTTTCTTTTGTTTCTGTTCTGTATGAATCTCTCCAGTAGGAACAAACCTCATCCTTCAAATTAGCATTTTGCCATATATGGTATTATTAAAATTTTGTTGTCAATCACCAGAATCTGATGTTTTGTGATGCCATTCATGAACATGTGGTTTGTTTAAAGCAGTTATGAGGGAAGTAGGCGGAAAATGATGGTCACCATGATGGTGCCTACTGGTCTGTACTGCCTTGGGTTGAGGAAGGTAAGGTAATGCGGTGTTCATCTTCCAGGGTTTGCTGCAGCACATATAAGCTAAAGCTACTGGGCATCCACCGAAAAGTTGTTGAACCGGGCCGACAAGTGACCTGGTCAGGCCATCGGTCACGGTTTTTACGGTTAAACCGTGATAAAAAAAAAAGCTCGGATACAATGGAAATTTACCAAATGTTGACCTGGAAAACTAGCGGGTCGGGCCTCGTAACCCATTACCTATGGATACATTTTACAAAAACCATTGATGATGATTAAATCTTTTATTTAGGACGACGTTGCATGCAATGCGAGAAAAATAAAAAACTATGGACCTAAGACATCTTTCACTATTACTTTTCCTGGACCAATGTTGTGGAGGTCTCCTGGAATTTTTTTTTTCTTTGATTAAGTGATGCAGCGTGGATTGTCTTGGAAGAAGACAGTTTAGTGGATTTTGAGAAGATATTGCTCAAGTTAATTAAAATAGCCAAGTTCAAGAAAACTGGAACTAAAAGAAAGCCCAATACTAGTCAAGCATCAGTCCACACACAGAATCACCACACCATAATAGATTAATAGTAAGGAAGAGTAGAAAAAGAGGAGAAGGGGATGATGGATGAAGAAGAGACAAAGCCCCTCCGCTATCTCCTCCGGCAATTCCTCTCGCCGGAGGAATGCAAGGTAAATTATTATTACCCGCTAGTAGAGGAGTGTGTGAGTAGTAATTGTATTAGTTTTGGTATTATCAATTTATGATCACAAGTTGTTTTTTTTTTTTTTTTTGAAACAAATAGTAAGAGATGTAACCAATAACAGGAGCTGGAATTCATCCACAAGAGCAATAGTACGATAGGGTACAGATCCAACGTCTTCTCCACGACACTCTCCCACCTAATCGCCACCCATTCTCCTCACTTCCTCCTCCCTTTTGTCCCCATTCGAGGTCATCCCCTCCTCCTCCACCCCCATCTACCCTTTAATTCTCTTATTACTAACTAATATATACTATTAATTATTCAATTCATTCTTCGTTTTTGATTCGCAGAGAGGCTCAAAGACAAGGTGGAGGAATTGTTCGGTTGCCAATTCCAGCTTTGCATCGAATTCACCGGCTTGATTAGGTAAATTTCAATTCATCACTTACCACCTCTAACATTTCATTTCATTTTTTTCCTTTTTTTTGGATTTATTTTGGAAATTAAGAGGAATTAAAATCATCATCAGCTGGTGTAGAGGGGGTAGCATTGAGTGGCACAGTGACGATAACAGGCCTTATCTCAAGCAGCGCCACTTCACGGTATCTTCTCATCATCTCCTTCCATGACCTTAATTCCACTAAAAAGAAAAAAAAAAAAAAACTCTTATTCTATCTATTTTTAGCAAATTTCCAATTAGTTAGTTCTTTTCTTACTCATGTTTCTTGTTTGTTGATACCCTCCAAAAATAAACATAAATTAAAAATTAAGGCAGTGTGTTACCTGAATAGCTATGGCAAGGATTTCAAAGGTGGACTTTTCCACTTCCAAGATGGCGAGCCTACCACCGTTGTTCCCATGGCTGGGGTATGTATGTTGGAAATCATATATATAAACCTGCCTTGCCTACTATAAGACCTTAATAGACTTTCCTACTTTTCAAAAACTCTCATTAATTAAAGATTCGATTGTTTATATTCATTTTCCTGCTTTTACGTGTTTCTTCAGGATGTCTCAATTTACACAGCTGACGACCGCAATATTCACTCCGTTGATGAGGTATGCCGCACTGCCATTGTGCATCATATAGCTCACTCTTTTCTTTTTTAAAAATCCCGAAAACAAAAATGATTATGAATGAACCCAAAAACTTTTGCTACTTTTATGCTCCCTGTCCTATTTCCTAGGATATTTACTGTCTTCTCAGTTGTGTCCTGTGTCACCTGCAATAGCAGCTAGGAATGCTGCTGGATGGTAATGTTGTTGTAGTTCGCTCGCTATTGCAGTAAATGCTATACAACATTTGAACTGGGAGAAATTGTTTGCCAAAAATAGAAAAAAACAAATACCATGATAGATCATACTTTCGGAAGTGAGCCATTGATTGTGGTATCTAAATCCCTTTGTTCCTGCATCCGTATGCAATTTCGTTCTTAAATGATAGCCTTGCCACCTGTGTGTTTCTGCTTCTGATTGCTTGATGCTAGTATTTCACGTTCCTTGACAGATAATTGAAGGAGAAAGACTGACGCTTGCATTGTGGTTCACTCGTAACGGTGACCATGATGAAGATGCTAAAATCATTTCCCTTCTCTCAAATGACATGTTCCACAGTTCAATCAATGTGCCAAAACCCTTTCCGGGATCAGACAACATGTACTGGTTTTCTGGAGATGCAATGTCTGATCAGAAGTCAGGATTTGATATTCGCTGGGCAAGAATAATCATGCTTGGGTTTGACATTTATTCTTCTCAAGAAAAGAGCTCTAGTTTAGATTTAATGGAGCCACTACAACTGGCGAGGGAAAGTGAGTTGTACGAGCTGAAATTTGTTAATTCTTTGCACGCACTTCAGGTAATTTAGCTTCTGCTGAATGAATTTCTAAATCCTTGGTTAATTTGCAGAGGATTGAACGTTTACGTTTTTGGTCATCTTAGTTCTCTTTTAAGCAGTAGGACATGAAAAATGCCTGTGTGCGTTCAATGTAGCCTTCCTATCTCTTGCAGTTATACCATTTTCCATCAAGCATCTGCTTGCATTCCATTTCCAAAATGATGACATGCTGTTTCAAAAACTCACGGAGTTATCATGTGTGCGATATTGTTAGTGAAAGAAAGTGAGTCAGGATCTCTTAGTACCAACATCATTTTTCTATATGGATTTTTGTGAGTGGATAAGTCTTTTTACTTAAATGTAATGGTCTCGGCACGGATGCAACGACATACCATGAGCCATTTGGTGTTGGACAATTTATGCTTATAATATTGCACCCATGTTTGTGAATCAACTTTAATTAAGTATGAAGCCCTCTATAGGGCTTAGGCTTTTCCTTTCTTCATTTTGGTTGAATGCTGTTACAGTACCCCATTGCTGTTCACAGCCTCCCTTTCAGTCCCAACCTCTTACATTAGACTATAGTCCAAATTTAAAGTCCTCTCCAAACAGATCCTATTCATTCTCTTCATATAATGCATCACTTACCTTATGCCAAAATCATGCCTCGTTTCTTCGTTCCGATACAGGGGTTTTCCAAAAAATTGAAAACTGATCTTCATGCTTCTGTTGACATGGTGGTGCTTGTATTGCTGAACAGACGAAATCAGTAGTATTGTTAGTTCCTGGAGTAATATCTGCATGCAGATAGTATAAGTAAGGTGTACCTTTAAGAGGAATAGGGCATTCTTAACCTTGCCTGATTCATGATGTTTATCAGAAATGGGGAAAACATAAAAGTTTCAGTTAGCTTGCCTTAGGTTCTTAAAGTTTTAGTGTCGATGCTTGTGACAGTTAGCTTGTCTTAGGTTCTTAATGTTTTTCATGTTTTTCCTCTTTCCATAAAGATGGTTAGTTTAGTAGTTAACTAGTTATAAGCAAGGTTTCTGAAACTGGACCAGTCATGAAACCAGTTTGGTTATGGTTCACTTTTTCAAGGTTTAACCATAGTCAAGCATGTCACATTCAAAGAAATACTGTGAATGGGACCCAAGACCCCTGAGCGAAACTGGTTCAACAAGCTGTGCCGTTCCTGGTTATAAGTGGTTATTACGCCCTTTAGGAAAAGGCCTTCAAGCTTAAACAAGTCTGATTACGTTATTATTGCTTAATTTACAACAAATTTTGTGGCTACTATCAAACTTTATCATATTTTAGTTGTCTTAAAACTGGAGATCTTTNACCAGTTTGGTTATGGTTCACTTTTTCAAGGTTTAACCATAGTCAAGCATGTCACATTCAAAGAAATACTGCAAATGGGACCCAAGACCCCTGAGCGAAACTGGTTCAACAAGCTGTGCCGTTCCTGGTTATAAGTGGTTATTACGCCCTTTAGGAAAAGGCCTTCAAGCTTAAACAAGTCTGATTACGTTATTATTGCTTAATTTACAACAAATTTTGTGGCTACTATCAAACTTTATCATATTTTAGTTGTCTTAAAACTGGAGATCTTTAATATTTTGTTCGAATTTCAATCTCCTTTGATTGGTCATGTCTTCTGCTACTTTATAGAACCCTTTCTTCTTTTCTGTACATCAAAGTGGCAGCTGAGATAATGAAACCTTGTAAGTACTTTAGTTATTCAATCCCACTATACACCATGGCATGGATAGAAATTTTGGAAGAGGAATCAGGGCCAGCAAGATAAATTAGCTGCCTCCAGCATAGGATTCATGCACTGAAAAGCTCACAGCGAGAAAAAAACTACTGTAGCTCGTAGAGATTTTGGGGAGGCAACCACAAGCTGTTAGACATGGTCGAACATTGTCATAACTGATTGTACAATTGTAATAGGCTTTATTGTAGCTTTGCTGGAGTAGTTATAGATTTTTTTCTATTTCCTTATAGGATCATGAATTTAATCTTCTTAGGAATTGAGCGTGTTACGTGTTTGATAGATACCTGCTTTTAATTGCAAGTGCATGACATGCTTTCACATCAACATGTGCAACATGGATGATGGGACTGTGGGGTTATTTTGTAGTTAATGAAAACTCTAGGTTGCAAACAGTTAAGAAGATATGTTGAAATTCTCTAGTGTTCTTTGCATCTGGTAGTATCATTTTTCTTTTTGCATTTCATTGATGTTATCTTGGGATCTTGATTTTTGTTTGTCTGGTAGCTTTTGACATTAGAGAGAGATAGTGCGGGTATTTGATGTTGCAGAAATTCCTCATTTCCTATTGACAGCTCGATTTTGTTTTTATAATTCCTGAATAGGTGGTACAATTTTACTGCTGGAAAGCCTCGGAACTGCTGAATTCCAAATATGATGTAGAAACCAGCAAGGTGGTACATTTATCGCAATCACAGCTGCTAAGGATTGACTCTCTGAAATCTCTGATGATGGAGAATAAGGAATTGGCGGAGATGGTCTTGAGCTGCTCGTCTTGCGCTGAAAATGGGCAAAATATCTTTGATTGGATTAGTTTTTCTACGTCAATTGCTGCATTTGAAGCTTATATCGGTAATCTATATAAGGAGTTGCAAATGAGTCTGCCTGATTGGAGAAAACATGGAATTGTACACAGCGTTTCTTTTGAATGATCCCAACATGGCACTTGGTGTTTTTTTGGTTTTCTACATTTTTTGGGTGCTTTTCATGTTAGGTACACTTCAAAAGTTTCCCCACAGTATACCACATGTTGGGTGGTTATGTTGTGTTGTTATTCGGGAAACAAATGAATGAAGTGATTGGGGAATCTAGAAAGAGAAGGGTTAAGTCAATCAACTTACATATTTGCATTGAAGAATATTAACATCGATTAAAAGCTGCCCCATGCATGTTGTACTTGCAGATATTGCATATACAATGTGAAACTCAGTCCAAAATGTTAAATCAAGCAAATCAAGCAGCACAAGCCACTGTATTAAGCATTAACAATGCGGAGTGGATTTTGTAGTGATGGATGGAGTACAATCACTGCCACTTGGATTCCACATCAGCCATGTTACTATTACTATATGGAGGTGTAACTTTTAAAATTCTACCTTGAGCATAAAAAGAAAATTAAAATTCTACCTTGAGCATAAAAAGAAAATTATATAACAGGTTTATATTGGGTATGCATATTTTGTAACCATAGAAATGCTAAATAATTGATAGATCTTACCAATTAATTAAGTTTGGTGCTTTTCACATATCTCTGGGCCGGTGTTTGATTGCAAGCCCTATGCAAAGACACTATTGTTGACATAATTTGCGATGGAATGAAGTCCACAGATTGGGGTCAAAGAACAAGCATAATAGCATAATTCCTTTACTGATTCCTTTCGTATACCATCCCTCCAAACTAACGGTAGCTTGACAAGACTCGTCGTCTTGGTGCTCCCGTAATCCACAATCCACTGTCAATATTTATTTTTCTTCATCTTTTTTTACTTGCTCTAGTTTTCACTGTTAAATCTATGTGCATGCATTATATTATTTTGAACTCCATGATCTAGTGTTGTACAGAAAACTTACAATTAATAACTGAAATACAGTGGTCGTTTTCCTTTATTTATACATCAAGCCTTGCGGGTAGCTAATCGTTTTCATTAGATTAATATACAATCCAAAAAGACGTAGCATATGTTAAGCCACATCGACTCTCTTCTATAAAAAGGTTGTTGCCTGCTATACTGCACATTTTGGGAAACAAGGAAAAGAAAAAAATACTTTTCCTCCATGTGTTAAGTACCATGGCCTTCTTCCATTGCAGACCTAGCAGTAAACTTTCAGGCTTTCTTTTCATAGTTCTCCTCTTTCTCAGCTTTGTCTCTGCGTTAGCTGAGCTTCAACGTTTTGAGCACTCACCAAAAGTCGATGGATCTCTTAGCTTCTTGGTTGTTGGAGATTGGGGAAGAAGAGGACTCTACAACCAATCCCAAGTTGCTCAGCAGGTTCTTGATTCTTCTTTGTCTTCATCATTTCTGTGATATGTGATATGCATACGCCATTTGTCACTTTTTCTTTCTTTTTGAGAATCAAATCAAAACTTCATTCAAGAATGCTATAAACAAAGTAAAAAACTTTGTTTTTTATCCTCACTTGCATTAGCATTGTCTAGTAGCTGAGCAATCCGTACGCGCTTTCCTATTCCTTTATTAACATTTAAAACGTTTTTTTTTTTTAACTTAACATTTAAAACGTTTTACTGAGTTACAGTGACTTGTGACCCAAAGCATACCGCACCTTTCATTTTGCTTGAATTTTTTCTTTTAGGAAAAAAAAACCCTCAAACTTTTTTTGTGGAAAATAAGTAGTGATCATTGAACAAAAAATAATTAAGAATTTGCGGGAACATATGTACAGAAAAACTCCTTCAACCTTTTTGTTGCGTGTGATGAGAAAACTAAATATAATTTCCCCCTTTTGTGACCTACGAAATATAAAAGACTTGTTTCTTTTCTAGAGACGATCAGTATATACTGATATACACCAATTGAGTGCAGTCTATTTTTACTATAGAAGAGGGACGCACTCATTGTTTTAGAATGATATGGGTAATCTTTGAAAAATAAAAGAATGATATGGGAAATGAATTTTTTCAATTTAATTGCTTCATATCACATCGTAAACAAGATAATATTTTTTAACACTTCCTATATCATTCTAAATTATTCAATGTTGAATTTCATACATTGTTATTATGATCAATGTGAACCTTCATTTTTTCATTTTTTCGCTTTAATTTTTATGAGACGAACAGATGGGAATAGTTGGGGAGGAGCTAGACATAGATTTCGTGATCTCTACCGGGGACAATTTTTATGGAGATGGTTTGACAGGAGTTGACGATCCAGCATTTTATGATTCATTTACCAACATCTACACCTCCTCAAGCTTGCAAAAGCCATGGTATAGTGGTAAAGTCAATGTTCCTAACGCAACTTTTCCTTTTACAGACTTTTTGGTTAAATTAATTAATTTTAAATCTTGTTGGATAAACAAATAAAGAATCTAATTTTGAAGAGTCAGAGAATCCAATATATATATATATCTTAATTACTTCCTTTGGTCTTCTTGCAGTTTTGGGCAATCACGATTATAGAGGTGATGCTGAAGCACAGTTGGATCCCATTCTCCGGCAAGCAGATAGTCGATGGGTTTGCTTTAGGTCATATATAATTGATGCCGGTAAAAATATTTTCTTATATTCCGAATTTTCTTCTCAAATTAATTAACTACAATATGTATTTATGTTGTCTTTCAATTTAAACAGCAGCTTTTGGCCATAGCTGACTTGCAATCACAGAAAGCATAATTAATTACAACTTAATGTTTATGTTCATATTTTCTTCTTCGTTTCATTCCTTTCTTGCAGAAATCGTTGAATTTTTCTTTGTGGACACAACACCATTTGTTGACAAGTACTTTACAGACCCAGGGGAGAGTACCTATGACTGGAGAGGTGTGCTTCCTAGGCAGGAGTACCTATCAGCTTTGCTTAAGGTAACACAATAGGTGCTCCTAATTAATTAGCTCGACCTGTTTTTGTTTTCCTAAAAATTTTGTATGAATTAATAATTCCAAGGTAATAAGTTCCCAAGTAATATTGCTTGACAGAATGTATGTATATATGATAATACTATAAGAGTATTGTTAACTAAAACAGGAAAGAATTCAACCGAAGAGTTGGATTAGACATTAATTCCACTGGTAACATAATTAGATGAGTTAATAACCTTTTCTTTTCTTTGCCCTTTCCGATTAATTACCTTGCAAAAATTAAAGGACTTGGATGTGGCATTGAGAAATTCCATGGCAAAATGGAAAATTGTTGTCGGTCATCATACGATCTTTAGTGCCGGGCATCATGGTAACACAAATGAGCTTGTGGTGGAGCTTCTTCCAGTCCTCAAGGTACTTAATCGCCGCAAAAGCATTTCAAATCAACCTCACATCATTGAACAGTAATTAGTCTCATCCTGTTTTGGTCTTGTTTTTTCTCCCTTCTTGGAATAGGATAACAAGGTGGATGTTTACATAAATGGGCATGACCACTGCTTGGAGCACATCATTAACAGGTAAAGCTTTATGTGTTAGTAAAGTGGTTGATTATTATTTGTTACTATATATATGCCTCCAAAATGATGGAGAACTTGTTCCTCCTCAATGAATGAATGATATTGCAGCCAGATTCAGTTTTTGACGAGTGGGGGTGGGTCAAAGGCGTGGAGAGGTGATATAAAGGAGTGGAGCCTGGAAGAGTTGAAGTTTTATTATGATGGGCAGGGCTTCATGTCGGTTCAGGTGACCCAGGCCGCAGCCCACTTTGTGTTCTTTGACGTCTTTGGCAGTGCTTTGTATGAATTCAGCCTCTCCAAAGAGACTCACCCATCTGCCTAGATAGACACAAATCACATAATAATATGAAATGTAATGTAGACTACTTCAATCCAATTTATCTCTTCTTTTACTAGGCTACAAAGGATACTGTGTTTTGTTTTTTTTTTTTTATAAGCCATATGGAGATATTAATTAATGAGATAATAAGATAGATCACAAGCAAGAATTACAATATCCACGCAACAACGGATACTGTGCTTCACCACACTCGGAGCACTTGTTTAATGGATTTTATGAGAAAGGGATTTATAGGTATGGCTACAAGGACAGAATGAGCGAATTTACCCCACCAAAGACATCTAATTGGCTTCAAAGCTAATTAAGCCTTCACTAAAATCAGAAGGATGCATGGTATATCATTACACATATCCGTTAACTGATTGCAATCCTTGTTGCGTTAGGAAATAGGAATATAGCAGTACAAAATTAAAATTCATGAGCTTAAAGCATACTCATATTTTGCATCAGGAACGGAGATCCCCACAGCATCAGCAGCATCCTTGTAGGCTTGTAGCTAGAAAAACTACATCTCGTAGTAAAGCTGTTTAGTCCTGTTCCATGTGTGCAAAACTTGGCCAAAGGCATCGTAGAACACCACATAGACGTCAGTCTGAGTGATCTGGAGAGACATAAAGCCCTGACCGTCATAATAGAACTTCATCTCTTCAGGATTCCACCAAGAAATATCACCTTTCCATGCTTTTGAGCCTCCACCACTTGTAAGAAATTGCAGTGGACTACAGCACAACAACAATGTCAAACCCCTCAATCAGGATATATATATGCTGATTTCTTAATTATCATCCTCTTTTTTTTTTTTGGTTGGATTGGCTAATTGCTAGGTAAGTAGTTTACTGTGGATTTCGTATGTATATCAGTAGATACATGGCACTTCAGACCAAAAAAAAAAAAATAGATACATGGCACAAAAGTTTACCTGTCACTGCTACTGATATGCTGCAAGCAGTGGTCGTGCCCATTTATGTAAAGATCCACATTGTTTTCCTGACATCCAAAAAGAATTCAATCTTCACCTTTGAGTCCTCAATTCATATTTTTTTCATCCAAAAAAAAAAAAATCCATTCTTTTTCAAGAAAAAGAAAAAGAAAAAGAAGAAAAAGAATATATATCACCTGAAGAATTGGGAGAAGTCGGGTATTGAGCTCCACTGTGTTGCCGTGATGGCCAGCACTTTTAATTGTGTGGTGACCTACCACAATCTTCCATTTCGCAGCGGATTCTTTGAGTGCCAAATCCAAGTCCTGTAATTAAAATTCTTTAATTGAGGCTTCATGGTATTTTTTTGATACAATTGAGGAGGCTTCATTTGTAATGAGCTTCTCACCTTTAGAAGAGTTGAGAGGTAAGTCTCTCGGGGTTGAATGCCACTCCAGTCATAGGTATGGTCTGTCTCGTGGAAGTATTTATCGGCAAATGGGGTTGTGTCCACGAAGAAAAATTCAGCTACTTCTGCAATAACAAAATTATTCTGCATAAATTTCTGCAAGGGATTTAATTTAACTATGAAATTCTCCTAACATAAAAATAATTAATATAACACCGCTAGCTCTAGTTACCTGTATCAACAATGAAAGATCTCAAGCAAAACCATCTGCTGTCAATTCCCCTGAGGACTGGACTGAGTTGTGCCTCCACATTACCCCTGTAGTCATGGTTCCCCAAGACTGCAAAGTAACCACAAAAAAGTGGAAGAATGATTATCTTTTGCAAGCTTTTTATATAAATTTTCTGTATTCTTATGTTTCCTTTTCTAATTTGGAAGCAGATTGTGTTTGTTTCCTGCGGAATAAAGTGCTGCAATAAATCTTCATCCTCCTTATTCCAGAGGTGATACAAGGACAAGTCAATTCAATTTGGACAGTGAGTTTGATTTGATCATAGGAGTGGGACTAGGACTCAACACAGGTTTCAATAAATTGTACATTAACTCTAATAGTACTCTAGATAGCTTAATTTATAGGGTCCCCCCATCTAGGCATAGATTATCCTAACTATTACATGATTCAGTGTAAAAAAGTTTGATTGAATATAGACAAACAAGAAATTAGAATCACTCAATTCTATTTAATGAACACATACACTTAGCATAAGAAAAAAAACAAGAGATTAGTAATTAGCACCATTATTTCTTTTTTAAATTTGGAAAATAATGTAGTTTTTAATTCAGGACGGATCAAAATGATTAGATTCAGAACGGGAAATTTTCATTTAGAGATGTTCTTACGGTACAATTGTTTTTTTTTTTTTTTTTTTAAAGCTAGAAATCCCTGTCAAGTTAAACATCTTCTGGATTTGGACGACAAACAGTTAGATTTTGAAAGATAGATATTTTGATGAATACGGGGAGAGGGAATATTAGCATAAGAAAAAAAGGGAGAGGGAATATACCATTGTACCATTGCTTCTGTAAGCTAGGTGCCGTGTAGATATTTGTGAATGACTCGTGAAATGCTGGATCTTCCAAACCCGTCAACCCATCATCATAAAAGTTATCTCCTGTCGAGATAATGAAGTCTGTGTCCAATTTCTCTCCAATTATCCCCATCTGATCATTAGTACATTTTAAATAAAATTGCCAGTCATGAAAATACTGCATATTCTTAATTATCACATGGCATAGACAATTAATGTTCTTATAAAAAGAAACATGCATGGAAAATGTTCTTTAAGATTGGAGCCTAGTCTCCTAGTACATCCTCTTCTCTTCCGAACCACATGACTTGTAAGTTATAACTCATGATTGTTCAATTTCAATAATTATTCTTTTTGTTCGAATAATAAGTGAACACATAAAAAAGGTTTATGGATGGAGCTATGTTTCTACACACAATCTATACGTGGCACCACATGAACAATGCAGTGGACAATTATGAAAAGAAAGATAACGAATTAAGCAAGCCTCAAGTTTGGATTAGGGAAGCAAAAGCTACTTTTAATCTATTCATTTTAATGGGTGGTGAGATGTCCGCTGAATAATGGACAAAAAGGACCCAATCACACCCATCCTTCATAGAGTGACGCAATATTATTGGTAGAAAGCAGACAAGTTCTACTCATATATGATGACGCCCTATTATTGGTTGGAAGTGGACAATTATCATTATTCATTTTGTTTGCTCAAACTTCAAAGGACTCTCTCCACTTATGTACCAAATTAAAAAAAAGACTCTTCCAGTACTTGTCATCGTTCTATCATATCATTATTATTTTTGTTTGTTCTTGGTTTCGCGTGGTACAGATAACAAATTATTTCATCCGTTTACGACTGGTGTAGGTATATGGAATCTGCATGGAATCATCCGCTGCTAACATAGCAAACACAAACTAGTAGATAACGAGAAGAAGAAATAATAATAATAATAAATCCATCGTGCATTAAAAAAATATAAAACGTTTTGGCTTGGTGCAGTCAGTCTGAGTTGAGAATTTCACCAGAAAGTTGTGAACCTGTTGTGCATTATCTTAGCAGATTCTTTTTTTTTTTAGTTCCCCACCAGCAGTAACTACTAAACAAAGTATAATTTTCTTGTATTTCTCTCCTTCAACAATATTGCCCTTTCATTAGATGCTTCAACGAAGAACAGAAATGTTTCTTCCCAGCAACAGGAAGAGCTGACTTTTCCAAAATGATGTATTGCATATATATATGGTGACAATTAAGATTCATTAAAACTTCATTTCATGTGTCTATGATATATGGGTGTGGATAGGTTATTTGTTTTGAATAACTGAAACAATTTCAAGAACCATGCTCTAGGTCAAGATTATCGAAGATAATGATCTCAACTCTCAGATATGGATGCATAAAAATATATGGTGTAACCCTATCCCTCATACTCTTATACCTACAGAGAACATATATATGATCTTACACAACAAACAAGTACTTTTGCATGCATCTGCCTATAATCAAGTGGGTATACTCCAAATTAAAGGAGAAAAGTAATGCGTAGAAGAAGAGAATGTTAGGTTTTAAGTAACCTGACGAGCAACTTGAGATTGGTTGTAGGCTCCTCTCCTTCCCCAGTCTCCTACGACCAAGAGGCTAAGAGATCCCTCAACTTTAGCCCCATGTTCGAATCGCTGAAGCTCTGCACCTGACAGAAGTATGTTCAACGCCAGAAGAGTACTTACAAGCATAAGCGGAGACATGGCTGTGGAGAAGAGTTGACGAAGAAGGGAAGAGAGAAATGAAGAAACGCCTCCTCCTCTCTAGTGTTTCTTATGGCCCTTCTTTTTAATTGCAAGAGAGGGTGTAAGGCAAGGAATCATTTTATATTGTAACAACTTACACCATTTTCTTTGTTTTTTTTTCCCTTATAAGAAAACAATTTAGTCTTTCACTGTCCAACTAATTAATTGACATTTTTTATCTGTTTCTGGACCATATAGCCAAAGAAGGAAACAGGGACAAATTATTTTGTGGTGGTTGAAATGGCTTTGTTTTTTATCCAAAACAAAAGGGGCTTTGTTTGGCAAGAGAGTCTACATTATTTAACAACAGCACATGTTGGACACGCTACTCTTTGTTTATTACTTGAATTATAGCGGGATGTACAATTATTCAGATTTTTTCATAGTCTTAAATGGAAATCAATCAATTCTTACCACTTATTTTCCTGTGAAAATCTGGCTAGATATCCACTTAGAGATTGGAAAGCATATATAATAATAGTGCCTATTGTGAAAGAAATTGTTAAATATCCCCAACTCAAGAGGTATCGCGACCTTTCAAATAAATTTTAAATAATCTATATTCCTCAATAAGCCACGTTTTCACAAATTTGTTAATTATATATCATTGGTACTTTAAACAAAAAAATTAATCATGATTTTTTTTGACAACTAATCATGGTTCAAGATTATGAATTTCTTTTGGTAATTTAAAAAAAAATTCAAAAGCTTTTCTGTCCCAACATATGTAATAAAATTGGATTTTGTTTTGGCTATTTTTGTTCTTCTTTATGCTAATCGTATTGATGAATGAGACAAAGCTTTTTTATATATAAACAAAATCTTTATTCATATGTACAGAAACAACCGTCAAAGAGAAACGACAGCAGTGTAAAATACATACAAACATAAAAATCTCTTAATTAGAACACCATATTCACAAGAAATATCTGAAAAAATACAGAGCCTATAAAAAGTGGGTGATATTAAATTAATAAAGGAATGATAGACCAAGAAATTAAAAAGTAAGACAGATGGAATTTAAAAGGAAAACACAAATGGAAGTAGAAGTTAATAGTTATGAGAATGGTACTCGGAATAATCCCAGATAAGGCCACGGGTCATAGTTTACTCGTCGAATGGGGTTCGAAACGTTTAACTAATGTTGGAATGTAAGTGTGAGTGGTGAATCCCACATCGGAGAAAGAGGCCAAGTGAGCAACATATAAGTGAAGTGGACCCATGTACTCAATACCTTGAGGTTTTGGGTTACAGAGTGGTGTCTTGGTCACGCGTATGGAACTCACTTGGGCCTCGCGTATTGTCTCCCCGGTTTTCGGGCGACTCCCGGTTCACAACAACTAAACTGAAAAAATAATTATTTTAAAATAATAATTAATAATTTATATATATTTATTTACCCACAAATACAAACTAAAAATAAATATAAAGTCTATAGCTATAAGTAGAAATTCATCATTAAATTGTTGCTTCTAATAACCTTACTGTACCTACGTTATTAATTTGGCCCGGCCAAACATTGTTGCTATTTATGTATTATTGTTCTTTTCGTTTTGGCCAATAAAATTAGTGAATTACGTATACAAAAGAGGAATTCAGGGGCTGGCATAGAATGGATGGGATAAATATGTTCCACATATTAAGCCGAATCCTTGAAACAAGTCCTGCCAGATACTAGGAATGGTGGCATATGGGATGACTCGATGCTATATAAACGCAGTAACGTGTAATTCTAATTTTCCCTAAAGAATTTCGTTTCCTTAATTTCTCCAGTAGTTTCAACCATTTTCTGTCTTCCCCCTCTCCTTTCCTATTTGAAGCCTTACCCAAATAGAAACTGCTGTTGCCTATTTAAGGAGAGTTTTAATTAAGGTGTTCGAGGTTTGCCTGAGCTGCAGAAGAGACCGGCAATCCTCGTTCAAAAGAAACAAACAAAAAAAAAAAGAAGGAAAGTTTATATAGAAAAAAAGAAAAAGAAAACAAAAACAAAAAACTGGAGCAATGGCTTCAAGAAGACAAACAGCTCGTATGGGTTTGGCATTAACATTCTTGTGGACACGTTTAATCGTCTTCAGTTTTGCAGAGCTTCAAAGGTTCGAGCATTCACCGAAAGATGACGGGTCCCTTAGTTTTTTGGTTATAGGAGATTGGGGTAGGAGAGGCTTATTCAATCAATCCCGTGTTGCTTTACAGGTAATTAGATCTTCAATTTTATCATTCTGTTCTTCATCCCCTTTTTCTCTGTTTGTTAGCTTCTGTATTTTTTATTTAATATATTAGCGTATAAAGGTAGAATTCGAACTCGAGAGCTTATCCTTCTTCTTTTTTTTTACTAGCATTTGTGTTTTAGCACATGTGATATTTGCCCTCCACCTTTTATTTTATTTTATTTCTTGCATTCGCATTGGTATTTTTAGTGACAAAAACGAGCGCTTAAAGTTAAACATCATAAATTTCCCACCAAAAGAATTGTGGGAATGCATATATTAATTTGTGTTGTATTTGTCTTGTAACAAAATCATAGTACGTATAATAGGTTAATTAGCAAGAGAAGAACTGAAAATACATAAAATGCAGCAAACATGAGTTTGTTGTAGGTCGCATTGGTATTTTTGTGTGTTCGTAGCTTAGGAGGTTTTTGGGCATTATTACATTAAGGCCCGTCCCTCACAAAAGACATGAGCAAAAAATGCAAATGCTAGCTATGGCAGTAGTTATGCTTCATACACGTCGGCTGTATTAACTCCACACACTAACTTTAGAGAAATTATGGATTGGATGGATGATAGATGGGAAAGATTGGGCAGAAACTAGACACAGATTTTGTCATTTCCACTGGAGATAATTTCTATGATGATGGATTAAAAGGTCTGGACGATCCCGCATTTGAAGAGTCCTTTACAAAGATTTACACCGCCAAAAGCCTGCAGAAGCGATGGTATAGCGGTATGTTATTTTTGGACCATATACATAATTTTAAGTTGACCCTTTTTTTTGAATGAGTTAATATCATTCCTAAATAATATTATATAATTAAAGGTGCTAGAAAAATGTGATTAAAATTTCCTAAATATCATATATGTTTTGTTTTTTTTTTCTCAGTTTTGGGAAATCATGACTACAGAGGTGATGCATTGGCACAACTACATCCCTTCCTTAGGAAGATAGATACTAGGTGGCTGTGTCTAAGATCTTTTATCCTCGATGCAGGTAGATATTGCGTCACGTACTGTCCCTTTCAGTATATACATCAAATGTTAAGAAGAACATTAATTAATTTGTTTTACTTAATTAGTCTTTGAAAAATTCTTTTTGCCGTATACATTTGAGCAGAAATTGCAGAGTTCTTCTTCTTGGACACTTCACCATTTGTGGACGCGTATTTTATTGATAAAGAACACACTTACGATTGGCGCGGCGTGACCCCTCGAAAAGCATTCCTCCACAATCTTCTAAAGGTAAACATTAGTAAATTGTAAGAACGTGGCATTTCCTTTCTGTTCCGCTTTTTGCCACCAATATTGATATAGAGTTAGGTACGTTATGGTATTTATAGAATGAAATGTAATTTAAACCCAGGATTTGGAGTCTGCTCTGAGAGAGTCGACTGCTACATGGAAAATCGTGGTTGGGCACCATGCAATCAGAAGTGCGGGATATCATGGAGACACCGAGGAGCTCATACAGAAGGTGTTACCGATACTTGAGGTGATCCATCTTACTATTATATGCTTGTATAACCTTTCATTTTTCTTTTAAGGCAAAGTTCTTTGGAAAGAGGCTTCTCCTTTCTCCTAGCAGGCCATCAGGCTTAACGAGTGCTTAGAATATAGTATGATATTTAAAATTACGTAGAAATATTGCTTAATTATGTATACTAATATCCTAGCTAGTTTCCAAATTATTGTAGGCCAACAATGTTGATTTCTATATGAACGGACATGACCACTGCCTAGAAAAGATTACCGGCCATGGCAGGTAAAGCAAATCATGTCTCCATTTAATTAATTAATTAATTAATGGATGGAGGAGCTAATTATATACTATAAAACAGAAGAATAACAATTAATTAAATTGGATTGGGGTGGGGTGGGGTGTGGTGGTGCAGTCGTATACAGTTTCTGACAAGTGGAGCTGGATCAAAGGCATGGAGGGGTGACACCACACCGTACGAACCGTACGATAAGGATGGCCTGGAATTCTTCTACGACGGTCAAGGCTTCATGTCCGTGCAACTCACCAAGAATGACGCAAACTTGGCCTTCTATAATGTCTTTGGCAAGGCCCTGCACACGTGGAGGGTGTCCAAGGACCTTCACTCTGCTGTATGAAAATCACTTTTTTTTTTTTAACTTAATTTGTTTTAGAAGGTTAATTAAGCAACTGTGTTAATTAGCAATTGGAGATTCACTCCTCTTTTATTTTTTTTCTTCATTTTTTACTACGCAACGGTAGATTCTTTGTAAATATTAGATACTTTTGTTTTATATCATCAGTATTATTTTATTTTATGCACTTCCAATTATGGAATTTCAGAACAAAAGGGAGGTACCATTGTAAATTTCTCCTTGCAGATTCTCTTTCATCCAATCATAAATAACCAAACACATTGTAAGTTTCCCTCATTCTCATGCTCATGCGCTTCCAGATATAATATAGAAAATTAAAATGAACTAATTCTCTTCATCTTAATTATCAAAATAAAAATTAAAAAAAATCTCTTCAAATTCATCTAAAAACGTCTTTTTTTTTTTTTCCCAAATGAGATACAGGTCTACATGCTGTGTACACAGTTTGTTTGCAAGACATGAAAACGATAGGAGAGGGTTGACCAAATAAGACAAGGATGACACGCACAAATAGAAAAGGACAGGTAACTGCAAAGTGTGGGCTAGTAGCTAATCCACACAACTATTAGCCTCCCAGAATCCCAAGTCTGAGGATGTGTGAGAGCTCTAATTCTCTGGCCTTCAAGATGGCATCCCTCATTGCGATGGCTTCAAGTAGTAGAGGGTTTGTGATAAATTCAACCCTAGATGCTAGAGCGCCCAAGAAACGGCCAGCATGGTCTCGGAAGACAGCACTGACTCCACCGAAGCCATCATCTTTCGAAACAGCAACGTCGCTGTTAATCTTTATATGTCCCACAGGAGGTGGTTCTCACTTACCTATATGATGGTTTTGTTGAAACTCTGTGTAGCTTGCGCCCATTGTAGATTCGGTACGTGTCTTAGCTTCCAGAAAGTCATCACGTAATTGCCTGGCACGATCAACCACCTCCACTGCATGACGCTTCTTTTGTTGGAAGAGCTCTTCATTGCGTGCATTCCATATGTGGCTCATTAAGGTCAGCCCAAGGGCGGCATCTTCCTGTGATTCGTCGTCGAGGAATCTTGTCAAAAAGTCCATGATATCTTCATCTTCATGGATTGATCTCTCCCCTGTCCATTTAGTTCCTGCCCAAACGGCCACTACATGTGAGCATAGAAAAATTGCATGCCTAACCGTTTCAGGTGCTGCACCGCATCGTTGGCAAGTATCCTCCTCTGTAATCTTCTGCATGAGCAGATTCGCTCGGACCGGGAGGGCGTTATGAGCCATTCTCCAGCAGAAATTTTTTATTCTGTTGTGGATGCTTGCTCCCCATAGATTGCGCCATAGCCCTCTTGTGGCATTGTCGTGGGAGGGACCTGGTTGTGTCATGGAGTTAAATGCTCTCTATGCATGATAGGCGCTGCGGGTGGAGAATATACCCCGTTTTGAGAAAGCCCAGCTCCAGGAATCTTTTGCATCCTCATGGGGTAAGGGCATGGATTTGATTGCCTCCACATCTATGGGCAGAAATAGGCGATCTAGTTTTGCAGTATTCCATCTTCGTGGGTTTGATAACATTAAGGAGTCGTCAGTTTTGTTATTGATCGGCTCCTTGAGAAGAAGAGGTTTAAAGGACCGTGGTCTGTTGATCCAGGGGTCATCTTGTATGAGAGTAGAGCTGCCATTTCCAACAGTACGTATCAGCCCTTTTTGCAAGGTTTCACAACCCAAAAGGATGCTGCGCCATGTGTAGGAGGGCCGGTGTCCTAAGGTAGCCTGCATGAAGGAGCTGTTTCGGTAGTATTTGGCCTTGAGCACTCGTGCACACAGAGAGCGTGGGTTTTGGAGTAGTCGCCAGCCTTGTTTTGCGAGTAGAGAGAGGTTGAAAGTGGTGAGGTCTCTAAAACCCAGCCCTCCGTCGCTCTTTGGCTTGCATAGGGTTTCCCATTTGAGCCAATGGATTTTGTGGTCGTTATTGTTGCTGCCCCACCAAAATCTTGTCATCAGGGAGGTGAGTTCGTTGCAAAGAGTTGCTGGAAGTTTAAAGATTGACATTGCATATGAGGGTATGGCTTGTGCAACAGCTTTAACTAACACGGTTTTCCCTGCTTTAGACAGCAGGCTTCCCTTCCAACCCTTGATCCTATTCCAGACTTTTTCCCGAATTTCACTGAAAACTTCTCTTTTGGCCTTACCAATTAGGGAAGGTAGCCCCAAATATTTCACATGACAGCCTTCTTCTGCCACCCCCAAGATAGCTTTGATCCCCTCTCTAAGTTCGGGGGCACAGTTTGGGCTAAATATAATGGCAGATTTCTGAAAGTTTATCACTTGTCCCGAAACAGCTTGGTAGACATCAAGAGTTTTTCGGATACTCTGAGCAGATGAGAGGGTGGCCTTTGAGAAAATCAGGGAATCATCAGCAAAGAGAAGGTGGGAAATATGTGGTGCACCATTACAGACAGAGAAAGATTCTCATTCCCCGCTTGTGCTGCTTGGTCAAGAAGTGTGGTGAGCCCCTCGCTACATAATAGGAATAGATAGGGGGACAAGGCATCACCTTGTCTCAGTCCTCTAGTGGGGGTTATGACATCAGAGAAAGCATCATTAACTTTCACCTTATATGTCGTGGACTGGAGGCATTGCGTGACCAGTTTGATGAAGGAGTTTGGGAAGCCCATTGTTGACATGATCTTCAGGAGAAAGGTCCATTCGACTCTGTCAAAGGCCTTTGACATGTCGAGTTTAAGAGAAAAGACACCCTGTTTAGCCTTCTTCTTCCGTTTGAGGCAATGTAGCATTTCAAAGGCGATGAGAAGTCCCAGGCCATATTAAGTCCTACAAAAAGGCCCCATACATGCACATGTCGGGGCTCATCCCATATCCAAATTAATTCCCAAACCGGGTCCAAAGAATCCAAACCATCACCACATTGTTAGTCATAAATTGATTTAGCAGTGGGCTGTCAAGATGCTGTATGTTTCCAAATTACTAAGGATCAGCCCCTACTTCTGGTACCATAACTGGTGCAATTTGTAAGCAAGCATATCTAGAAGAAAATGGTTAAACTTGGGCCATTTTCATCCGCCATAAGAAGCAATATAATCAGCCACATTTTCATCAAGGAGGGAATTGTATAATTAATGCACCAGCGTGCCTAATCCTTCAATCTAATTGTCTTGCCAAAATTTCACAGGAATAAACCATTCAATTCCCTTGACTACCACGTCCCAGGAATTTGCTAGACCTCGCCATAACGGGAAAAGAGGCTTTTATATAGGCGGGGTATTTTCGTATTACTGGAATTTGGGCACGGACACGGCCGTCCGAAAAAATCAATCTCGATCCCGGGTTTTCTATCCTGCGCCTCCCGGGTGAGATTAAAATGCGGGATTGAAGGCTTCTATCCCGGGTTCGTGGGATTCAATCCCACCTCGATCCCGATCCCGACCCCGCCCTATTTTTTTGCTGAACCAAACAGCGAGTCCGGGTTCAATCCCTATCCCACGCGCCCTCAAACCCAGAAACCAAACAAGCACTCATATACTTGCCCAGCCTGGGCTGAGGCCCCAACGTATTTTTGCCAATAAAGCTCGGTTCTGCAATTGCAGTCATCGCTCAAGTCCAAGGCCCCCATTAGGTTTTGGAGTGCAAACAATATTCGTTACATATCTATCTTCTACTAGTTGCATATCTAGCTTTGCCCCAGCATCTTTGTACATGTTGCATATCTATCTTCTACTTCTTTTTTTTTTTTTTGTTTTCGAGGGAAATATCTATCTTCTACTTTGAAGACATTTTTCTTGGTGACTGCGGTATTCATTTTAAAATTTGAGAATCAGACATTTTTTTCCCGGATAATGTGGCTACTATATATCCAGGTTATCATGCAATGCCAGGGGAAGCTAATTCTACTCCTTCCAGTTGCATCCAACTGCTGACATTTTTAATCTTCTATATTCCACTATTTATAGATTTTGTTCCATTTTATGTTCCTAGCTAGAAGCTTCGATGCCACCAGCAGATTAGTAAGTTGGCCTACTCCGTCTTTGTTATATGTGAACTGACTATTGATGTAGCTTTCAGCCCTTAGTGCTTGAAATGCAATTGACTATGAGTTTCTAGAGATAAAAGGAAAGAAGGGATGGGGGAAAGACATGTAGTAATTTTTTTTGATGCTGAGACATGTAGTAATTTAAATATCCTAATGCAATTGATTTTGATTAAGTAAACAGAACTGATTTGATTATAATTGTTGAATCATGGGTATAAATTTTAATTAATTAATAAAAGAAATTTTGATCCAAAATTAATCATGGGATGTTTAACAAAGTTTTAGTTTGTAATTTTTCCACTAGATTAATTTATTCATTAGACTCATGTGGTTTGATATACTTTTAGTCATGCTAGGATAAAGCAGGACCTACTCTGAGGCCCAATAGCTAATCAAACCCAAAACCTCCGAGATCCAATAGTTTTTAAGGCTCGGGACCGAAGACAGGTTCCGGATCTAGAGGTTCGGGAGCCCATATAACTGTCTTATTTGGTGGAAATCCAAGTTTGTCCGGAAAAAAATTTGATAGCGACCAATGACGACGCAACACATGGCCCGTATAAATACCACGTTAACGCGTTAGCTCATCAGATTTTCGGACTCGGGATTAGACTAGAGGTCCGTTTTAGTGTTTTTTTTATATATATATATATATACTAGTTTTTTCTACACGATGCACGCGGCATAGTATTATATATTTTAAATCAAGTAGTGTAGTATTATTCTTAATCTTGAAAAGAACTTATATATAAAATTTAGGTAGATTGATACACATTATTTAGAATTAGTTTATGCAGTGGAATATGAATTTACAAATCTATTATTGTTAATAATATTTATTATTTCTTTGACATACTAAATTATATAAGTTTAATTTTCAAATTATATTATTAATTTTTTTAGTCGTTGTTCATGTTGGTAATTTTTTTTTATAGTTATTTTATTGTATATAAGGATAATTATACTAATTTGTTGGTTTTTCTAGCTCTTACTTGAAAAAATATAAACCGTGAGTTCTTATAATTATTTTTCTCTATGATTATTCTTTTTCGCTGATGTTATCCTTGTTCGTAGTTTTCGCTGACTCTTAGTTCTTCGTTATGCCATCCTTGTTCTTCGTTCTTGTTTTGTTTAGAATTAGTTTTAGTATTAGATAAGAATTTATAAATCTATTATTGTTAATAATATTTATTATTTCGTTGATATTCTAAATTATATAAGTTTAATTTTTAAATTATATTATTGTTTTCCAGTATTATTATTTTTAGTCGTTGTTCATGTGGTAAATTTTTTATATATATAGTTTTTGTATTATATATAAGGGTAATTATACTAATTTGTTGGTTTTTCTAGCTCCTACTATATAGTTACAAATATAGAGAAACTACTTGAAAAAATATATACCGTGAGGTCTTATAATTATTCTTCTCTATGATTATTCTTTTTATCTGATATTATCCTTGTTCATAGTTTTCGCTGACTCTTCGGTAGTTCTTCGTTTTATAAATATAGAGAAACTACTTGAAAAAATATAAATCGTGAGTTCTTATAATTATTCTTCTCTATAATTATTCTTTTTATCTGATGTTATCCTTGTTCGTAGTTTTCACTGACTCTTCGGCATTTTTTAAATATAGAGAAACTACTTGAAAAAATATAAACCATAAGTTCTTATAATTATTCTTCTCTATGATTATTCTTTTTCGCTGATGTTATCCTTCTTAGCAGTTTTTGCTGACTCTTCGGCAGTTCTTTGTTTTATAATTATTATTTTTCAGCATTATTTTTTTTAATCGGTAAATTTTGTTTTTTTTTATAATTTTTGTATTAAATATAAGGGTAATTATACTAATTTGTTGATTTTTCTAGCTCCTGCTATATAATTATAAATATAGAAAAATTACTTGTCATTCATTATTATATGACATATCGTTGTTGTTTTTTATAATAATACTAAGTAAGGTTATTTTCGTACTTTTGGCTTTATAATAATACTAAGTAAGGTTATTTTCGTACTTTCGGCTGTTTTTGAGACTCCCCGACCAACAATTACCCGTCAAACAGTAATCACCATAAAACAGTGCCGACACGTGTCACAAATAGTGTATATAATAATAATCCGGCCCAACGGCCCAATAACAAACACGTCACCCGAACTCGGGGACACCAACATCTGCACAACATAAGCATTTATTTCTCAAAGACGCCATATGCAAAAACTAGATGCATGCTAATGGATCCGGGTCCTGTCCGAGGGTACACTGCAGCTTCCCATGTATGTTCCTGTACTCAGCACAAATCAAACTACATGACCGAGTCACGCAGGCGAGGGGTGAGACCGAAGTGCTCACCGGGTAAGATCCATAAGCAAATATACATATACAAGCAACCAATAATAACCAAGTCACAATTGAACACCAAACTCAAATTCACGTATGAGGATATCATACCACAACGTCAAAAGAGCAACCACAATCATAACAAAATACAATACCATCCAAACAGGAACAACAATGCTCAAAAGCATAACATCACGAATAACATTGACAACAACGACGGGACTCCACTTCTCCACACCCGACCGGGTCATACCATGTGATCTCCAGATACTAAACTTCCAAGTTAATATAACTAATTCCTCCAAAAGAACCCCAAGTCACGAAACAAGAGTTGGTCGTGTTGCGATAAAAAGAACAACACAGGACCGTTACGGGTCCAAATCAAATCACAGTCCGTTACGGGCCAAACCATAATCACAGGGTCATTACGGACCCAAACTACCGCCTCTTGCCGTACCAAATACCAATCCTCACAGATCACTGGGCCTGTCGCGGGATAAGCTAGGGTCGTACCTGGTTATCAACCTGTTTCTGGTGCCAGATCAAACAGAACCAGGGATCAATATCCCAACAATATCAAACCGGGATCAACATCCCAAATATCAAACCGGGATCAACATCCCAAGGATCAACATCCTTATATCAAGTAACCCGATCATGGCCACCATAAAATAGTATCTAACCATCTGGTTGTACCTCAACTCACCACGTGACAATACAGTCATCATCATTCCAACAAAACTCCAATTGTTCCATAACTCATTTCACTCAACCTATATCTCAATTAACAGACTGATCCTCTATTAACAGCCCAACAACAAATCACAACAATGATCATAAACCTCGAGTAACCCAATAGTTCAGAATATCATCATTCCAGAATACCTTCTCAAGATATCAAACCTAGACGACAACTAACAGACCAAACCTCTGCTAACAGCTCAACAACAACCATAACAAACTCAACAGAAGCAATAGTTCCAACAATCATCAATGACAGCAACAATCAACTTAATTCTCACAACAAACCATTCACAGCCACAAAAGTAATATCCTACCAGCAAATATCACACATAGTGAACAAACAACAACTTGATATTATGGGCAGTATATAAATAATTACTTATCCTCACCTTAGCCAATTATCAGTTATGGAATCTCAACAAGTTCCAAAGCCAGTTCCTCGAAATACTGCTCGATACCAGCTTCTATATAACAAATAACAAATGCACACATAAGATGCACATAATCGGTATGCCATGATGCCATAAACTGTAAATTAAACCCCCCCTCGGTTATACGTCATCATCTCCATAAAATTATTATACTTGCCAAAATATAATTACCAAATATTATTATTTTATTTTTCAAAAAGGTGTTATTATATATACTTAGTGAAATATTCCCCAGAATATACAATACCATATTTATTTCCAAATCATTTTCATAGTATATATACCCCTTTTCTAAAATTATTTACTCTTATAATAATCTTTCAAAGGAAATTCATATTATAATTACATTTTCTTAAAATAATGTTAGTGATGTCATTTTATTTTTTTCCAGTAAAACATGTTCATATACTTCATATATATATATATATATATATTTTCCAAAATACTATAACTCATAATTACCATATTATTATTAAGATAACCATATCATAATTACCTTATTTTTTCAAAATAATGTGTCTAAGTAATTATTTTCTAAAACATATCCATATACTAGGTATACTAAATGAATATTTATATCTGGTCAAATTAATTATTTATCTATTTTCCAGAAATATTTTCCCAACATATATATATAATAATCCATTTCTGTATATATATTATAATAGTTTTTTAGTATTATCAACGGACTGGGCCAAGAATAGTCCAAGCTCAGCCTAATACTTGGGTCAAACCCAAGCCCCAAGCAAGAGCCCAGGCGCAAGCCCACGCAGCAGGCCCAGCAACACATCAGCCCATCCAAGCCAACCCATAACACCCAACCCGTGAGACCCAACCTGCCAGGCATCCGGGCCAACCCACGCAAAACCGGGTCACATCCATTGTAACAGGGTCAACCCGACTCAAAACCAACAGGGTCGTCATCAACCCAAGCATACACAACCCTTTACAAAACGGGTAGCACACTTAGAAGCGGCGGCGGCGCGAGATGAGGCGAGCGGCAGGGACGAGCGAGAACGGCTGAGACACGCGGCGTAGAAGAGGTGACGCGACAAGGCGGCGGGAAGGCGAGGTGTGGTGGCCGCTGGTGCAGTTGCGGTGGTCGTCGCGAGGAAGAAGAAGGAAGAAGGCGGTGATCTCGGCCTTCCTGTCGTCGGCTGCGGTCATCTCGTGCGAGGAGAAGGAGAAAGAGAGAAGGAAGGTGGCGGCTGGGTGGTGTGTGGTGGCGGGTCGTGGTGGTTCACATGTGGTGGTGGTTTGGTGGAGGTTGCGGGTGGTATCGGGTATGTGTTCCTTCTGCGTTTTTTCTTTTGTTTCTGGTTTGATTGATTTTTTTTTTTTGTGTTTGTGTAGTTTGCAGGTATAGGGAAAGAACGAGGTTGCAGGCTTTGCAGAGGAGAGGAAATGATACTGGGTTTCAAGTTTGCAGGCAGGAGTAGGAAGAAGATAGGTTATAGGGGTGAATCACGAGCATCACAGGAAAAAGAAATCACAAGAGACACAGGGAAAAGGCGGCTGCAAAACTCAATCATGCAGGTAAGTCGTGTACCATCCAGAGCAAAAAATAACTGATACATCTCCTTAGTTATATTTCTGGTGTGATTTTCTGAGGATTCCGAGACCCGAAAAATACCAACTTTGTTCCGTAAAATCCACGAAAAAATCCTGAGCGCGGGAGAAACCTCGATTTCGAAAAACAATGCCCGATTTATCTTGAATTAATTACCCAAGATTAAATTCAAAGGTAAATCACTGTATAATGACTTTTACAGTCCCGGTAAAAATACAAATTTTTACCCGGGCTGTTACATTCTACCCACCATAAAAAGAATTTCGTCCTCAAAATTTCGTCTTATCCGTGGGTCCTACCGCGATAAGCTTCTGGTATACTCTACCAGTTGTCCGAACTCAACACGATATCCCGTTTATACCCTTACGCGTCTCTGGCTCCCTTATAAAAACCAACCTCAAAACCTGGAAAACTCACTCTCTGCCATGAACTCACCAATAAGAACTTGAACTACCTCTGACTCAGAGGAGTTAAGTTATACTGGTGGTGTTAATCCCTTTACGGACTCTGATGAAGAACAGCCGAAGAAACACTTCAAGATGAACATCATCGGTCTCAAGGAACATATGGTGGTCTCTCGAAGACGGCGAAAGAAACCTGTCGGCAAGGAGGAGCCTTCCGGTCACAAGGATGCTGATGATAGGAAGGGCAAGGCAACTGTTCCCAGCGATACATCACTGCAGACACTGAAGCACCTGACCGCTTCACTGAAGAAGATCAACACGGCGGTGATGCAGATCGAACAGGCGTGTATGGGACTCTCCTCTCAGATCGAGAGCATACAAAAACTTGTAAAAGATCTAGAGAAGCAAGTAACTCCATAGAGTACTTCTTCTTTATTGTAAAACCGTTATGAAAAATAAATAAACAAGCTTTTTCCTTTATAAAACAAATCTCTCTTTATAATATAAAAACTTATGTTAAATAGAAAAACAAAACATTTTAAAGCAGAACAAAACCAATAAGAAGGAAATAAAATCAAACATAAGAAAGTTAAAACAAAACAAAACTTGTTTTTCATGATCAGCGTTCTAGATCGGTCGTATAGGTCCTTGAACCAGAGAAACGCTACTCGCATAACCGACAGAGATGTCGGTTCTTCTTGTGAAAAGAAGTCCGTTAACTCGCAAGGTGATGATCACGAGCACGTCCTGTGTCCCTCGAAAGAAACGATATCCACCTGTCCACAAGCCAAAAACGTCTTCCAGATATCGTATCCCTCCATGATATCCAAACAGGTGCAACCTTGTCGCACATGCACTCTACCCGAGGTATGGTTCCATCAATCTAGCCACAAAGGTCACGGATGCATGCGATAAATGATGCAGGAAAAAGCCATAAAAAGAATAAAGCAAGGTAGCCAAACGTGAAAGAAAATGTAAGATGAAAACGAGCTGAAAAACACTTGCGTTTGTAGCCCCAAAAACATATAAAGTGACAAAGTAAAATTTCAAACCATGGCAAAATTTTCAAAAAGCAAAATCTTGAAGATCGTAAACGGTTTGGAGTTTTGTGAAAAGAACCTATTTTCCCTATCCCCGAAAAATATTTTCTTTTCTTTTTCTTTTTCTTTTTTTCTTTTTCTTTCTTTCTTTCTTTTTCTTCTTCTTTTTTCCTCTTTTTTTTCTTCTTTTCTTCCTTCACCCCCCTTTTTTTTTCTTCTCCTTTTTTTTTTACCTTCTTTTTTTTCCCTTTTCTTTTCTATTTCTTTTTTTTTTCTCTTCTTCTCTCTCTTTCTTTTATTTTTTTTTCTTTTTTTTTTGAAAACAGGTGGGGTCAATACTTTGAAAAACAGGTAAACTTTTTTCTAAAAAAGGCAAAATAATGGAAAGCAAAAACCACAAAGCATCCAAAAGAAAACAAAACGTTCAAGCAAGGAAAACACAACACATCAAACACTATGCCTGCTCCATCATCTGTCTTCTTCGTCGAGGGTGCCTCCCTCGGAAGAAGGAATCGGTTGGCCTATAGCCTGATCAACTCCAGAGGAACTACCGAACGAGCTCGGCAGGATGCCTCGTCTGGTCTTTGTTGACGAACTCTACTCCTCCAGGTTCTTTGTCACTCCCATGGAAGAGACGTTTTTCCTGGAGGATCAAAGCATCCTGAGGACTTTCTTTTACGGCTCGGCCAATTCCGTCATGTTTTTCATTTCTGGAAGACTTCAGGAATTCAACACAGAGCCCACTTGCCAATTCCTGGACCAAGGCACCTACTACCAGCTTTCAATGACTGCCCAGAGCATGCCCAGAGTAACTCGGTTACCACCAACTTGGCCAAAGGCCCGACTACTGGTGTGGAACTGCAGAGGAATCGTTAGGCATTCCCAGGAGTTCGTGCGTACCCTGAGAGATCTGAAGAACCAGTACAAGCCCAACATGGTTATGCTCACGGAGACCCAGTGGCAGCCTGAAGACGATCACGGTGTCATCCCACTTCGTTTCCCTCCAGCAAGCCGGTTTGAACTTCACGGCCAAAACAACACGGCCGGTATGTGGTTTTCGTGGAACGATAACATCAGGGTCAACATTACCAATGACCCTAATAGCTTCAGGGTCAACGTTGTACCAAGAAGATAAATAATTTTAATAATAATAATAATGTAATAATAATATTAGTAATAATAATATTTATGTTTCTGCATGTTTATGGCATCAATTACCTCTTATCTGTGGCAAGCTGGCGTCCCTCGACTGGATCCATCATGTACTAACTAAATGACATAGATGCAAAATGATAAACATATGGAGCAAGCTATGCACAGCTAATAAGCAAAACAATCACTCAGGGACCTACCGCCCACTCCGCTACCAAAATGAGACGCCCCGACCAACAATTACCTGTCAAACAGTAATCACCATAAAACAGTGCTGACACGTGGCACGAATAGTGTATATAACAATAATCTGGGCCAACGGCCCAATAACAAACACGTCACCTGAACTCGGGAACATCAACATCTGCACAGCGGAAGCATTTATTTCTCAAAGACACCATATGCAAAAACTAGATGCATGCTAATGGATCCGAGTCCTGCCCGAAGGTACACTGCAGTTTCCCAAGTATGTTCCTGTACTCAGCACAAATCAAACTACGTGACCGAGTCACGCAGGCGAGGGGTGAGACCGAAGTGCTCACCGGGTAAGATCCATAAGCAAATATACATGTACAAGCAACCAATAATAACCAAGTCACAATTGAACACCAAACTCAAATTCACGTATGAGGATACATACCACAGAGTCAAAAGAGCAACCACAATCATAACAAAATACAATACCATCCAAACAGGAACAACAATGCTCAAAAGCATAACATCACGAATAACATTGACAACAACGACGAGACTCCACATCTCCACACCCGACCGGGTCATACCATGTGATCTCCTGATACTAAACTTCCAAGTTAATATAACTAATTCCTCCAAAAGAACCCCAAGTCACGAAAAAAGAGTTGGTCGTGCCGCGGTAAAAAGAACAACACACGACCGTTACGCGTCCAAATCAAATCACAGGCCGTTACGGGCCAAACCAAATCATAGGCCGTTAGGGGCCAAACCATAATCACAGGGTCGTTATGGACCCAAACTACCGCCTCTGGCCGTACCAAATACCAATCCTCATAGATCACTAGGCCTTTCGCGAGATAAGCTACGGTCGTACTTGGTAATCAACCTGTTTCTGGTGCCAGATCAAACAGAACCAGGGATCAACATCCCAACAATATCAAACCGGGATCAACATCCCAAATATCAAACCGGGATCAACATCCCAAATATCAAACCAGGATCAACATCCCAAGGATCAACATCCTTATATCAAGTAACCCGATCATGGCCACCACAAAACAGTCTCTAACCATCTGGTCGTACCTCAACTCACCACGTGACAATACAGTCATCATCATTCCAATAAAACTCCAATTGTTCCATAACTCATTTCACTCAACCTATATCTCAATTAACAGTCTGATCCTCTATTAACAGGCCAACAACAAATCACAACAATGATCATAAGCCTCGAGTAACCCAATAGTTCAGAATATCATCATTCCAGAATACCTTCTCAAGATATCAAACCTAGAAGACAACTAACAGACCAAACCTCTGCTAACAGCTCAACAACAACCATAACAAACTCAACAGAAGCAATAGTTCCAACAATCATCAATGACAGCAACAATCAACTTAATTCTCACAACAAACCATTCACAGCCACAAAAGTAATATCCTACCAGCAAATATCACACATAGTGAACAAACAACAACTTGATATTATGGGCAGTATATAAATAATTACTTATCCTCACCTTAGCCAATTATCAGTTATGGAATCTCAACAGGTTCCAAAGCCAGTTCCTCGAAATACTGCTCGATACCAGCTCCTATATAACAAATAACAAATGCACACATAAGATGCACATAATCGGTATGCTATGATGCCACAAACTGTAAATTAAACCCCCTCTCGGTTATACGTCATCATCTCCATAAATTTATTATACTTGCCAAAATATAATTACCAAATATTATTATTTTATTTTTCAAAAAGGTGTTATTATATATACTTAGTGAAATATTCCCCAGAATATACAATACCATATTTATTTCCAAATCATTTTCATAGTATATATACCCCTTTTCTAAAATTATTTACTCATATAATAAAAAGGAAATTCATATTATAATTACATTTTTTCAAAATAATGTCAGTGATATCATTTTATTTTTTTCCTGTAAAACATGTTTATATACTTCATATATATATATATTTTCCAAAATACTATAACTCATACTTAGTATATTATTATTAAGATAACCATAACATAATTACCTTAATTTTCTAAAATAACATGTCTAAGTAATTATTTTCTAAAACATAACCATATGCTAGGTATACCAAATGAATATTTATATCTGGTCAAATTAATTATTTGTCTATTTTCCAAAAATATTTTCCCAACATATATATATATATATATAATAATCCATTTTTGTATATATATTATAATATTTTTTTAGTATTATCAACGGATTGGGCCAAGAATAGTCCAAGCTCAGCCTAATACATGGGTCAAACCCAAGCCCTGAGCAAGAGCCCAGGAGCAAGCCCGCGCAGTAGGCCCAGCAACACATCAGCCCATCCAAGCCAACCCATAACACCCAGCCCGCGAGACCCAACCCGCCAGGCATCCGGGTCAACCCTCGCGAAACCAGGTCACATCCCTTGCAATCGGGTCAACCCGACTCAAAACCAACCTGGTCGTCATCAACCCAAGCATACACGGCCGTTTACAAAATGGGTAGCGCACCTAGAAGCGGCGGTGGCACGAGATGAGGCGAGCGGCAGGGACGAGCGAGAACGGATGAGACACGCGGCGCAGGAGAGGTGACGCGACGTGGCAGCGGGAAGGCGAGGCATGGTGGCTGCTGGTGCGGTTGCGGTTGTCGTCGCGAGGAAGAAGGCCGGTCGTCTCGCGCGAGGAGAAGGAGAAAGAGAGGAGGAAGGTGGCGGCTGGGTGGTGTGTGGTGGGGGGTCGTGGTGGATCATAGGTGGTGGTGGTTTGGTGGAGGTTGCGGGTGGTATCGGGTAAGTGTTCCTTCTGCTTTTTTTCTTTTTTTTTCTTTTGTTTCTGGTTTGATTGAATTTTTTTTTTTTGTATTTGTGTGGTTTGCAGGTACAGGGAAAGAACAAGGTTGCAGGCTTTGCAGTGGAAAGAAAATGATACTGGGTTTCAAGTTTGCAGGTAGGAGTAGGAAGAAGATAGGTTATAGGGGTGAATCACGAGCATCACAGGAAAAAGCAATCACAAGAGACACAGGGAAAAGGCAGCTGCAAAACTCAATCATGCAGGTATGTCGTGTACCGTCCGGACCAAAAAATAACTGATACACCTCCTTAGTTATATTTCTGGTGTGATTTTCTGAGGATTCTGTGACCCAAAAAATGCCAACTTTGGTCGGTAAAATCCACGGAAAAATCCCGAGCGCGGGAAAAATTTTGGTTTCGAAAAATGATGCCCGATTTACCTTGAATTAATTACTCAAGATTAAATTCAAAGGTAAATCACTGTATAACGACTTTTACAGTCCCGGTAAAAATACAAATTTTTACCCGGGCTGTTACAGTTTCGCTGTCTTCGTGCTTTTATATATAGTATAGATAATTATTTTAGGGTGAATGATTCAGTGCTGCCCCTTAATGGGTATGCACTTAAACATACCCCATGTGGCAAATTTTAACAGGGCCACGTGGCATATTTTTTCACCTTGGAAAATCAAAAAAACATTTTTAATAAATATTTATCCTTTTTTATTAGATCGCTGAACTTTTTTAAATTACAAAGTATACCGTAATTCATCTTTGATAAACTATTAAACAGATCAAGAGACTGTTAAACGATTGAAGTAACAAAAAAAAAAAAGACATTGACTACTCACCTCGCCTCTGTTCTTCCCCAATTACCAAATTTCAAATCCCTAATTTGGGTTCCTCAATCTCCTCTCCTCTTCTCATGGTTTCAAATTACGTCAGAAGTCAAAATCTTGAATTCTTGGTGCAGTTCAACTTGTTAGACTTTCTCCTACCTCCATCTTTCGAGCATTATCCCCACACTTACTATCACTGCTGGAATCATACCCTGCAAAAGTATTGCAAGTTATGTCGATTTCGACATATATGTAGCAGTAAACTTAGCAAAGGACTTTAATCTCAAAACAAAAGTTAAAAAGGAAGAGTTCAGTACTTTCAAGCTGTCGACATTGGCTAGTTTACGCATCTTCACCCATTTTTCACCTTGAGATGCGAAGACGCCATTACCTAACAACTTATCTGCATAATTTTGGATCATTGCTTCAAGTATGGTTCCATCTTTATTATTCATTACCTCTTTCACCAATTCAGGCTCTGAGACACCAGCTGAGCTTAGAACCATACCAATTGAGGAAGTTCATCCCTGCACCAATTGCAGAAAAAGTTTTTTACATTTAATATATAGAAGTACTCTATTAAGACTACTATAATCAAATTCAAGATTACCATATAGCTTAGTCCATGAGTAGACGTGAGGCTGAATTCTGGGGAGTATCTGATGAGATATTTTCATGGATTTAGTAATAGCTCCATTTCTCATGGTGGTGATCTCTTTGGTGTCCCCATGGAGGAATCTGTAAGGGTATATGTTATCCTTTTTTAGTGTTGTTAATTTTAGCTTACCCTGATATCCAATTTTCGAAGCTGAAGAATTTATCCTTGAATGTTGTGGAAGAAAACTCCATTTTCAAGATTTTCATGGCTAAAAAGTGGAAAACATAACACATGTAACAACCCGAGTAAAAATTTTGGATTTTTACCGGGACTGTAGAAGTCTTTTTACCGTGATTTACTGTTGAATTAATCTTGGGTAATTAATTCAAGGTAAATCGAGCGTCGTTTCTTGAAACCGAGAGTTTTCCCGCACTCGTGATTTTTCCGTGGATTTTTCGGGCCTAAGTAGGTATTTTTCGGGTTTCGGAATTTCTCGGAAAATCACACCGGAAAATAACTAAGGGGGTATAAGTTATTTTCTGGTCTGGACCAGACTCGCTCTGTAATGCAGACAAGCTGCATTATTACAGAGTCACATGATTAATAGTTAATCACCGTTTATAAAAGCAGAGGAAGAAGGAACCAGGAGAGGAAGAGGAGAAAGAAAAAGAAAAAGAAAAGGAGAGGAAAAAGAAAAAGAGAGGAAAAAAGAAAAAGAGAGAAGGAAAAAAAAGAGAAAAAAAAAGAAAAGAAAAGGAAAATAAAAAAAATAGAAAAACAGAAAAAATATACAGAGAAAAAAAGTGAAGAAGAAGAGAGCAAGAAAATAAGAAAAAAAGAGAGGAAAGAAAAAAAAAAGAAGAAGCAGAAAATCGGAAAATAGAAGAAAATAGAAAGAAAAAGAAGAGAAAGTAGAAAAAAAGAAGAAAAAGAAAATCGGGAACGGTGAACAGTAGCCACCTTCCTTCCTCGGGTTACTGTGCACGCCGTGACGATCCGTGCCGTTTCGAGCTCCACTGATGCCACCAGCAGGACGCCCTCGCCGTCGCCTTCTCAACGCCGCCTCCCCCGACTGATTCCGCCGCCGGACGCGCGCGCAGGAAGCGTTGACCGCCGGTTTCCCCGCGGATCTCGGTCTCTGCTCTTCTGCTCAGCCACCGCGCCGCCTCGCGCCGAGGTTGCACCGCCCTTGGAGTTGCCGCCTCACGCCGCGCCTTGTGACACCTTCCTCGCGCTGCGTCGTGCCGCCGCTGTGTAGTGTTGGGCCGGGTCTTGGGCGCGGGCCTGTGCTTCGGGCCTGCTGCCTTGGTCTGGGCCGACACTATTCATGGCCCAGTCCGTTAATTTAAAAAAAAACAATTTATGTATATATTTATTTATTAATGATCTGGTATATAATTTTGGGAAAAAAATTATATATTTATTTTGAGAAAATTATTGCCAGTTTAACTCTGGTATTTTTATTAAAATATAAATATATTTACTTTGATAAATAATTAAGTTATATTTTGGAGAAAAACTAATATTATTTAGAAAAATATATATATACCTTGAAAATAATTTCTGGAAATTTAATATGTATATTATTTCGTTTGGAAAATTATGATTGTGGTATATGTATATAAATATGTATTTTGGAAATTAAAGTTAATTATATTTTGTGTTGGAAAATATTATTACTATATATATTTAGAAAAGATAAATACTATATATTTTCTGAAAATTATAAATAGGTTATTATTTTTCTGGAAAATTATGATGATTATTATTTTGGAAATTATAATTAATTTGTGAAAATATTTTTAAGAGAGTTTTGATTAAAGTATGGTAACGAAATTATATTCGGATATACGTACGGTAAATTATTTTCGGTAAAAGATAATAATAACGGATTTGAACCGGGATGGGTATATATCGTAGTATTGGCATCATATATACCGATTATGTGCATTTATGTGTATATATGGTTTTGTGGTATAGGTTTGGATATCGGACGGTTTCCCGAGGAGCCGGCGTCGGACCGGTCATTATTTCCGGAGTTGAGTAATCGGCCAAGGTGAGGATGGATTTCCTTCAATATGTGCCTGTATTACTCGGTTATCATGTTTGTTGATTGTTGCACTGTTGTTTGTCACATTTGTTGTGATTGTTGTCGGGATGTTTATCCCATGTTGGTTTTTGGGATGTTTATCCCCGTGTTGATTTTCTGTGTCTTTTGGAATAAGTATAATGGATTAATTAATAAGTTGTGAAAGGATGTCGATCCTTGATTTTTGGATGGGATGTCTATCCCGGTATTTTGGTTAGGGATGTTGATCCCTGTGATTTGATTTTAAATGATGATAATATAATTCTCACGTGGTAAGTAGAGGTACGACCGGATTGTTTGAGACTATTTTGTGGTGGCCATGATCTGGGTTACTTGTGATGGACATGTTGATGCCGATTTGATTGGGATGTTGATCCCTGAGTTTGTTATTGGGATGTTGATCCCTGAGTTTGTTATTGGGATGTTGATCCCGGGTTCTTTTTTGATCTGGCACAGGAACAGGTTGATAACCTGGTACGACCCTTGCTTATCTGTGACGGGGCCCAGAAAGATAAAATTGGATAATTGGATTTTATTTGAGTCTTTCTTGGACCGATTTTGGGTCGAGTCTTTGCTTTGGTGTGTTTGGCTGTTTAGCCTGTGTTTGACTTGAGTAATTTTTGTGTTCATATTGTTGGTCTTTCCTTTGAAGCGCCCCGACCCGTATTTACCGTAACACAGTAAACACGTGCCGAAACTATTCATATTGATGGAACAGACAGTATATCGTGCTAATATTATACATCAGCAAACTATTAAATACAACTGTCACCCATACTCGGGGACCATTATTCAGTCCAAACACAGTGCTCAACAGCAGCAGCAGATAGTATCAGTAATATAAGCATCACAGCATCATATATCACACAGCAGCGGAATTGTAGTACAACATCATATGCAATAGAACAGCAGCGGAAGACTTTATGCACATGCTGCGGAGGTATGGATCCGGAGTCAGGTGGAGAAGAAAGCAGCAGCCATCGAACGTTGTACCTGAACTACGAAACAACTTTACCTACGGGATGAAACCCCGCAGGCGAGGGGTGAGTCCAAAGTGCTCACCGACGAAGGATAAACAGTGATATGCAAGCAACCGTAATACTTAAAACAATCACAGACAAGCCATAACATATCTCAACAAACTGAGCCAAGACCAAAAGAATATTTATTATTACCAATTTTATCTTCCGGGCCCCCGTCACTGGACAAGCTAGGGTCGTACCTGGTTATCAATTGATTCCGGATGCTAGGTCAAGAACCAATCCACATTTCAAAACCCGGATATTTGGTATATCCAAACCACTGGGTATTCGGTATACCCCAACCTCAGGCAACATGCCAACCGGATATTCGGTATATCCGAACCACTGGGTATTTGGTATACCCTAACCACAGGCAATAAGCCAAACGGATATTCGGTATATCCGAACCACTGGGTATTTGGTATACCCTAACCACAGGCAATAAGCCAAACAAACCAAGTAACCGACCATAGCATCCCAAAATTAATTTTCAAACCATCGGGTCGTACCACTACTTTCCACATGACAATTATATCAACATCTCAAATCAGTTCCAATTTCATATTCCAATTTCTTTTTCTCAATTTCCACAGTCAATAGTTCAACATCAATTTCAGCATATTATCCACAGAATCAATATCACAGCCCAATGGCAACAATAATATCCACAGCAGTCAATCAGCCAACAATCAACAATTCAGCAGTTCAATCGAACAACAAAGCACACAAAGTATTACAGGCAACATAACAAGGGTTATCCATCCTCACCTTAGCCGATTACTCAATTTTGGAATTGTCCAGCAAATTCCATGTCCGGTTCCTCAGCAAATTGCTCGTTATCAACTCCTATATCAATCAAATAATATGCACACATAAGATGGTATGCAAATGCCATGCTAATATTGTGTACCGAAAATTAAATATAAACTCGGCTCGGTTTCTCCCCCGGGTTAATTTTTTTTCCATTATCATCATCATTCATCATTTATTATCAAGTGTCAAGTTATTACCATACTTATACTTATTCCTATAGCCGGATATTATTCCGGTATTTTATCACCTTGATAATACCCTTTCCAAAATTTTTCCTCAAAATATATATTTACTTTCCATAATATACCATATATATTATTTTTCCCAATATATTATCTCCACAGATTATTTTTACTTTCCCAAGTTAGTATTCCCAAAACTATAATCCTTTCTCCACATTATTTCTCTTTTTCAGATTTCATTTTCTCTCTTTTTTTTTTAAAATCGGGCTGGGCCAAGTCCAAACCCAGCCCAAGGCCCAAGCGAAGCCCAGGCGTAGGATCCAGACTAGCAAGGTAGCCGGCCCAGGCGCACAGGACCAGCCCAGACCCGCACCAGGCCCAGCAACCCACGGTCTCAGCCCAACAATCCCAACCCGTTCTCCAAAACGGTCGACCCGCGACCCGTACTACACATCCGAGTTGCTTCTTCAACCCCAACTCACCTTGCAGGCGGCGACGCGACGAACGGCGACGGACGGCAGTGCAGCGAGCGAGGAGAACGCGACCCAGAACGGCAACCCGAGCGTGTCCGGAGCGAGGAAGAGATGGCTTCCGCGTCGGCTGTCACGGATCGAGGGAGGCGGCTCGACGGCTGCTCGTCGGGTTCGTCTTCACTGGGCGACGCCGGCGGCTCCTCGGGACGGCGACGGTGCAGCGAAGGCAGGAGGAGGAAGGAGAAGAAGAGGCGGTTGGAGGCGGCGGCGAGGTGGCTCGGGGCGGTGGAAGAAAAGAAAAGAAAAAAAGATGGGGAGGTGGCTTTTGCAAAACGACAACGTTTTGCTGGGTGTGTGTGTGTGTGTGCTTGTTTTTTTCTTTTTTTTTTTCTGGTTGGTTTATGGGTGAATGAATTTGTAGGTAATGGTTTTGCAGGGGAAGAAGGAAAGTAGCAGGTGATGGTGGCGATGCAGCAGAAGAATAATAGTTTTATAGGAAGCAAAATCACTGGTATATCACAAGTATAATAGGTAGTTCACAGGCTGAATAGGAAAAAGGCGGCTGAATAATTGAACTTCAATTATGCAGTTACTATGCTGCATGTGAAGTATGACCCACCTGGACCAGAAGATATCCGGTATACCCACTTATCTTATTTCTGGTCCGTTAACTCGAGGATGAACCCGACTTTTCCGAAGATTCCTGGACCCGAAAAAATTCCAACTTTGGTCTGTAAAATCCGCAGAAAAATCCCAAACGTAGGACAAGGCTCGGTTTCGGAATCCAATGCTCGATTTACCATAATTTAATTACCCAAGATTAAAATCAATGGTAAATTACTGTAATTTAACTTAAACAATCCCGGTAAAAATGAAATTTTTACCTGGGCTGTTACATCCTTCGTCGGTGAGCACTTCGGACTCACCCCTCACCTGCGGGCTTTCATCCCGTAGGATGAGTTATTATTTTGGTACAGGATTGGTGCATTCCAGACAGGCTGCGGCGTTATCCCTTGGACCGGGCTAGGATCCATAGTTTGCATCAGTGTCGCATACAGTGTTTGTGAGTTATTAAAGTCTTCCGCTGTGCATTGTTTTTACTATTATTGGGCCAATGGGCCGGATATGTTATTATTGTTGTTATTATTTTTGGGCTGTTGGGCCCGGGTTTCAATTGTGTACACTGTATGCTTGGGCTTATTTTTGTTGGGTTGTCACAGTTCCGGCACGTGTTTACTGTGTACGGTAAATACGGGTCGGGGCGTTTCATTTTGGTAGCGGAGCGGGCGTTAGGTCTTGTTGGGAAGTCCTTGTGTGTTGTTGTCTTGTTTGCATAGTTCGCTCCATTTGTTTATTATTTTATATCATTTTAGTTAGTGCATTATGGATCCAGTCAAGGGACGCCAGCTGTTGCGGAGTATACACATAAGAGGTAATGATGCCATAAATAAGCGAAAATACAAATATTACTAATAATACTGATATTTTGATTACAAGACAGAAATATTACATTGATATTTGATATTTTATAAAAAATAAAGAAAATACATTTATCGCCTTGGAACGACGTTGACCCTGAAACTGTTTGGGTCGTTGTTGATGTTGACCGTGATCTTGTCGCTCCACGAGAACCCCATGCCGCCTCTGTCGTTCTGGCCAGGAATCTCAAACCGGTTAGCTTGAGGGAACCGAAGTGGGATGAGACCGTGATCGTCTTGAGGTTGCCACTGGGTCTCAGTGAGAAGAACCATGTTTGGTTTGTATTGGTTCTTCAGGTCCCTCAGAGTACGCGAGAACTCCTGGGAACGCCTTGCAACTCCTCTGCAGTTCCACACCAGCAGTCGGGCCTTTGGCCAAGTTGGAGGTAGTCGAGTCATTCTGGGCATGCTCTGGGCTGTCATCGAGAGTTGGTAGTAGGCACCTTGCTCCACAGTTTGGCAAGTGGACTCCAGGTTGAACTCCTGAAGTCTTTCGGAGATGAAGAACATCACGGTGTTTGCCGATCCGTAGTAGGAGGTCCTCAGAGTGCCATGGTCCACCAGGAAGAAGGTCTCTTCTATGGGAGTGATGAAGAACCGCGACGAGTAGAGTTCTTCGACGAAGACCAGGCGCAGCATTCTGCCAAGCTCATTCGGTAGTTCTTCTGGACGTTCGTTGATCATGCTATACGCCAACCGGTTTCTTCTGCCAAGATTGGAACCTTCGACGAAGAAGACTGATGAGGGAGCAGGCATCTTGTTTTAGACGTGTGGGGTTTTGTTTTACGAACGTTGTGTGTTATTTGTTTGAATGGTTTGTTTGCTTTTAAAATGCTTTTGATGATTTACACATCACCGCTCCTTCTTTTATACTCTTATGGGGAGCGTGATTACCGTTTTTGATTTTCAAGATTTTGCTTTTTGAATTTTCCGTTGCTTTCATTTGTTGCCTTGTTACTTTACGCGTTTTTTGGACTACAACGCCAGAGATTTTCAGCTTTTTTCCTTCTTATGATTTTCCTTCGCTCTGGCTACTTTGTCTTTTCTTTCCATGGTCTTTCTATATTTTTCTTGCATCTTTTATCACATGCATTCGTGACCGTTGATGCTAGACGGATGGGACCACACCTCGAGTAGAGCGCATGTGCGACAAGTTTACAGCTGTTCGGACATCGTAGAGAGATACAAGACGAGACAGACGTTTTGGCTCATGCGGAATTTGTGGACAAGTGGGTAACGTTTCTTTCGAGGGACACAGGACGCTCTCGTGATCGTCACCGTTAGCTCCGTATGTCACGTATCTGCTTAGGACCGATTTGGGCACCGATCATGAAATATTTTTTGTTTTAACTTCTTTATATTTTGGTTTTGTTAAATGAGATTCAATTTTTAATTTATTTATATTTTATTTTATATTCTTATTGATGATTTTTGTTTTGCTTTGTGATGTTTTTATTTTTCTGTTAGCATGAGTTTTCACAATTGAACAAGAGTTTTTTATTTAAAAATGAAACTTATTTTATTTATTTCATGACAGTTTTACAACGGAGAAGAAGTACTCTACTGAGTTACTTGCTTCTCTAATACTTTTACAAGATTTTGGACATTTTTCATGTGTGGGAAGAGCTCCGCGCACGCCAGTTCGATCTGCGCCACCGCCGAGCTGATCTTCTTCAGTGAGACGTTCAGCTGCGTCAGTGTCTGCTGTGGAGTGCTGCTTTCAGCTATCGCCTTACCCTTCTTATCCTCAGCTTTCTTGGGAGCACGTTTCTTTCGCCGTCTGCTGGAGACGACCATGTGCTCTTTCAGGCCGACGATGTTCATCTTGAAGCGCTTCTTCGGAGGTTCTTCATCGGAGCTTGTCGGGAAGGCAGTGCCACCGATGTAGCTGTTGTTCTCGGAGTCTGAGGTTGTTCTTGATCTCAGTGGAGAGTCCATGACTGTGTCTGAGTATGCCAGTCATGAGGTTTGGTATTTATAAGAGGACGAGATGTCGCTTAAGGGTATAAGCGGTATCTCGGGTTGAGGTTGGACACCTGGCAGAGTGTGCCAGAAGCTTATCGTGGTAGGACCCACGGATAAGACAAAATTTCGGGGACGAAATTCTTTTTAAGGTGGGTAGACTGTAACAGCCAGGGTAAAAATTTTGGATTTTTACCGGCACTATAGAAGTCTTTTTACCGTGATTTACTGTTGAATTAATCTTGGGTAATTAATTCAAGGTAAATCGAGCGTCGTTTTTCGAAACCGAGAGTTTTCCCGCGCTCGTGATTTTTCCGTGGATTTTTCGGGCCTAAGTTGGTATTTTTCGGGTTTCGGAATTTCTCGGAAAATCACACCGGAAAATAACTAAGGGGGTATCAGTTATTTTCTGGTCCGGACCGGACTCGCTTTGTAATGCAGACAAGCTGCATTATTACAGAGTCACATGATTAATAGTTAATCACCGTTTATAAAAGCAGAGGAAGAAGGAACCAGGAGAGGAAGAGGAGAAAGAAAAAAAAAAAGAAAAGGAGAGGAAAAAGAAAAAGAGAGGAAAAAAGAAAAAGAGAGAAGGAAAAAAAGAGAAAAAAAGAAAAGAAAAGGAAAATAAAAAAACAGAAAAACAGGAAAAAATATACAGAGAAAAAAAGAGAAGAAGAAGAGAGCAAGAAAATAAGAAAAAAAGAGAGGAAAAAAAAAAGAAGCAGAAAATCAGAAAATAGAAGAAAATAGAAAGAAAAAGAAGAGAAAGTAGAAAAAAGGAAAAAAAAAAGAAAATCGGGAACGGTGAACAGTAGCCACCTTCCTTCCTCGGGTTACTGTGCACGCCGTGACGATCCGTGCCGTTTCGAGCTCCACCGACACCACCAGCAGGACGCCCTCGCCGTCGCCTTCTCAACGCCGCCTCCCCCGACTGATTCCGCCGCCGGACGCACGCGCAAGAAGCGTTGACCCGTCGGTTTCCCCGCGGATCTCGGTCCCTGCTCTCCTGCTCAGCCACCGCGCCGCCTCGCGCCGAGGTTGCACCGCCCTTGGAGTTGCCGCCTCACGCCGCGCCTTACGACACCTTCCTCGCGCTGCGTCGTGCCGCCGCCGTCGTCGCCAGCTGCTGCAACCCGAGGTGAGACCCGCGACCCACGTTCGACCCGTTTCGTCTGGTCGGGTCCTCTTCCTGGGTTGGGTTTAGATGCTGGGTTGGGCTGTGAAGTGTTGGGCCGGGTCTTGGGCGCGGGGCTATGCTTCGGGCCTGCTGCCTTGGTCTGGGCCGACACTATTCATGGCCCAGTCCGTTAATTTAAAAAAAAACAATTTATGTATATATTTATTTATTAATGATCTGGTATATAATTTTGGGGAAAAATTATATATTTATTTTGAGAAAATTATTGCCAATCTAACTCTGGTATTTTTATTAAAATATAAATATATTTACTTTGATAAATAATTAAGTTATGTTTTGGAGAAAAACTAATAATATTTAGAAAAATATATATATACCTTGAAAATAATTTCTGGAAATTTAGTATGTATATTATTTCGTTTGGAAAATTATGATTGTGGTATATGTATATAAATATATATTTTGGAAATTAAAGTTAATTATATTTTATGTTGGAAAATATTATTACTATATATATTTAGAAAACATAAATACTATATATTTTCTGAAAATTATAAATAGGTTATTATTTTTCTGGAAAATTATGATGATTATTATTTTGGAAATTATAATTAATTTGTGAAAATATTTTTAAGAGAGTTTTGATTAAAGTATGGTACCGAAATTATATTCGGATATACGTAAGGTAAATTATTTTCGGTAAAAGATAATAATAACGGATTTGAACCGAGATGGGTATATATCGTAGTATTGGCATTATAGTATACCGATTATGTGCATTTATGTGTATATATGGTTTTGTGGTATAGGTTTGGATATCGGGCAGTTTCCCGAGGAGCCGGCGTCGGACCGGTCATTATTTCCGGAGTTGAGTAATCGGCCAAAATGAGGATGGATTTCCTTCAATATGTGCCTGTATTACTCGGTTATCATGTTTGTTGATTGTTGCACTGTTGTTTGTCACATTTGTTGTGATTGTGGTCGGGACGTTTATCCCATGTTGGTTTTTGGGATGTTTATCCCCGTGTTGGTTTTCTGTGTCTTTTGGAATAAGTATAATGGATTAATTAATAAGTTGTGAAAGGATGTCGATCCTTAATTTTTGGATGGGATGTCTTTCCCGGTATTTTGGTTAGGGATGTTGATCCCTGTGATTTGATTTTAAATGATGATAATATAATTGTCACGTGGTAAGTAGAGGTACGATCGGATGGTTTGAGACTGTTTTGTGGTGGCCATGATATGGGTTACTTGTGATGGGCATGTTGATGCCGGTTTGATTGGGATGTTGATCCCTGAGTTTGTTATTGGGATGTTGATCCCGGGTTCTTTTTTGATCTGGCACCAGGAACAGGTTGATAACCTGGTACGACCCTAGCCTATCCGTGACGGGGCCCAGAAAGATAAAATTGGATAATTGGATTTTATTTGAGTCTTTTGGTCTTGGACCGATTTTGGGTCGAGTCTTTGCTTTGGTGTGTTTGGATATTTAGCCTGTGTTTGACTTGAGTAATTTTTGTGTTCATATTGTTGGTCTTTCCTTCGTCGGTGAGCACTTCGGACTCAGCCCTCACCTGCGGGCTTTCATCCCGTAGGATGAGTTATTATTTTGGTACAGGATTGGTGCATTCCAGACAGGCTGCGGCGTTATCCCTTGGACCGGGCTAGGATCCATAGTTTGCATCAGTGTCGCATACAGTGCTTGTGAGTTATTAAAGTCTTCCGTTGTGCATTGTTTTTACTATTATTGGGCCAATAGGCCGGATATGTTATTATTGTTGTTATTATTTTTGGGCTGTTGGGCCCGGGTTTCAGTTGTGTACACTGTATGCTTGGGCTTATTTTGGTTGGGTTGTCACAGTTCCGGCACGTGTTTACTGTGTACGGTAAATACGGGTCGGGGCGTTTCAACACATCAACTGATAAATAACACAGTGTAATTTATACGGATGATGAGATTACATAAATATGCTGCAAATTTCTCAGCAAAGACATCCAAAGCATCAATGACTTTTTGTTCAATGTTTATAGCCAATGCATATACATAAACAGACATAAGTGAAGTGTTTGTTCACAGTGCCTCGAGAATTATCTGCAGTCCATGTTGAGGATGGAGCATGAGAACATCAACTGGTGAGTGGACATAAGTAGGTGACAGGGTAAACCTATATCACTGCAGAATCATGGAGAGTGCAATCTTTTCTTCTATCATTGGCCCCAAGCCAAATAGAAGAAAAGCTGAGACATTGTTGTTTGTGGCCTTAGCTACCCCCACTGCGAATCTTTCTAGTTTAAAGAGGTTAGCTACCCCCTCTACGATTTTAGCCTCACGTCTACTCATGGACTAAGCTATATGGTAATCTTCAATTTGATTATAGTAGTAAGTACTTCTATACATTAAATGTAAAAAAAAAAATTCTGCAATTGGTGCAGGGATGAACTTCCTCAATTGGTATGATTCTAAAACTTTCCATGTCGACAGCTTGAAAGTACTGAACTATTCCTTTTAACTTTTGTTTTGAGATTAAGTTAATTGCTACATATATGTCGAAATCGCATAACTTGCAATACTATTGCAGGGTATGATTCCAGCAATGATAGTAAATGTGGAGATAATGCTCAAAAGATGGAGGCAGGAGAAGGTCTAACAGGTAACTGCACCGAGAATTCAAGATTTTGACTTCTGACGTAATTTGAAACGATGAGAAGAGGAGAGGAGATTGAGGAACCTAAAATTAGGGATTTGAAATTTGGTAATTGGGGAAGAACAAAGGCAAGGTGAGTAGTCAATGTCTTTTTTTTTTTTTATCTTCAATCGTTTATCAGTCTCTTGCTCCATTAATAGTTTATCAAAGATAAATTACGGTATACTTTGTAATTTAAAAAAGTTCAATGATCTAATAAAGAAGGATAAATATTTATTAAAAATGTTTAATTGGTTTTTCAAGGTGGAAAAAATATGCCACATGGCCCTGTCAAAATTTGCCACATGGGGTATGTTTGGGTGCATACCCATTAATGGCAGCACCGAATCATTCACTTTATCTTAGGTGAATAGTTCGGTGCTGCCCCTTAATGCGTATGCACCGATACATACCCCACGTGTCGCCTCCTGATAGGGTCATGTGGCACTTTTTTTCCACCCTGAAAAATCAGAAAAATATTTTTAATAAATAATTATTACTTTTTATTAGATCCCTATACTTTTTAAAATTGCAAAAAAAAACCTTATTCATAATTGGTAAACTATTAACGGGACAAACGTTAACAAACTCTCTATTAAGATTGGAAAAAAAATTAAACACACAATTGACAGCCCCTGTTCTTCCGAAATCCCTAATTCCTCTAATCACCGGCTAAGACATCATCGCCACCCACCTGCGACGGCTTACCCGAAAGTGTCGGCGCTTCCTTCCCAACTGGTAAGACACCTCACTGCCCTACAATTGTTTGCCCATTTGCCCACTCTACATCTCTTAGCATCAACAACCCTATGGTTTATTCTCTTTCTTTCTTTCTTTCTGCCTCTGATCGAACTTTTTTTCGTTGGTCTCTATTCCTTATGTTTGGCCCTCTAGGTATTTGATAAAATGTCACTGGCTGGTTTTTGCCACTTGCTTTTATTTCTACTTTTCATTATGCTACTTGTCTGGCTCTTCTTGTTAATAAAATTACTATGTTCTTCATTGTTCCATTTTTAAGCGCAATTTATATATCCAGGCATAAAGCAAGGAGTTCAAACCCAAAATATAAGCATGAATTCATGAATTGATAAGCATTAACTTGCCTTCTAAATCCATGAATTCATGCTTATATTTTGGGTTTGAACTCCTTGCTTTATGCCTGGATATATAAATTGCGCTTAAAAATGGAACAATGAAGAATATAGTAATTTTATTAACGAGAAGAGCCAGACAAGTAGCGTAATGAAGAGTAGAAATAAAAGCAAGTGGCAAAAACCAGCCAGTGACATTTTATCAAATACCTAGAGGGCCAAACAGAAGGAACAGAGACCAACGAAAAAAAGGTTCGATCAGAGGCAGAAAGAAAGAAAGAAAGAGAATAAACCATAGGGTTGTTGATGCTAAGAGATGTAGAGTGGGCAAATGGGCAAACAATTCTTGTAGGGCAGTGAGGTGTCTTACCAGTTGGGAAGGAAGCGCCGACACTGTCGGGTAAGCCGTCGCAGGTGGGTGGTGATGATGTCTTAGCCGGTGGTTGGTTGACGATGAGGAGAGGAGAGGGAACAGGATTTGAGGAATTAGGGATTTCGGAAGAAAAGGGACTGTCAATTGTGTGTTTAATTTTTTTTCCAATCTTAACAGAGAGTTTGTTAACGTTTGTCCCGTTAACAGTTTACCAATTATGAATAAGGTTTTTTCTGCAATTTTAAAAAGTATAGAGATCTAATAAAAAGTAATAATTATTTATTAAAAATATTTTTCTGATTTTTCAGGGTGGAAAAAATGTGCCACGTGACCCTATCAGGAGGCGGCACGTGGGGTATATATCGATGCATACCCATTAAGGGGCAATATGGAATTGAGAATTGAAAAAGACCATGCTACCAAAATCACTGTGTAAAACAAATGGTGATTGTCTTACCAGTACTCCAACCCTTAAAAGGTTCTGTATGTGGAAATTATAGTGTCAGCACTGTAAGGGAACCGTGGTTGAGTAGCCTTGAACCACCAAAAAGCACAAAGATGATCTGTAATCCCCTTCCAATCTAGTAAAATTAGGCCACTATTTTCCGTTTTTTTTTTGGGTCTGGACTATTTTCCGTTTTGTTTCACATACACAAATTGCAAGTTATAGTATACACTATGGATAACTGATGAATTATAAGAGTATATCTCGGTTTAGAACACTTTTCCTACTATTAAACTTCCTCTTAATCAACTTGGGAGATGGGAATTAACCTATGAACTGCTGGACAACTCTGAGGAGACAATAAGCTTCTTTATTATCTTGAGCTCAATTGTCTCATTCGGCTTGTCCAGTTCGGTTCGGATCTGCCGCTAGATGTTATATAACTTCCATATGGAAAGCGCGATAATCAATTTCGATCATCAGTAAGAAGCACTTGTGACCTGGATGAAGTGCTGAATTTTGATTAGATTTGTCAAGGAAGCAAACAGAGACTCCAAAGAATTTTAAACTCAGTACATATTCAACAATAAGAGAAGAAGAAGAGAGACAGCCATATATAGACTAGCCGGGTCACTATCCAAAAAAAGCCATATTGTGTACTTTAGTGCAAAAAAATTAGCAATGGCTTGGATTCTACGGCTGCAAGTTAATGCTTATCAATTCAAACCCACTTGAGAAATATAAATACATAAATTCAATCAACGTTAGATACTCTTAGTGCATAAATGGTTAGGTCGTCCATGATGTTTCTTGAATATGATACAAGTTTGATGATATTAATACATGTATAAATCAATTGATACTGTTGTAAGCTCATTTATCAAATATCAACCTATAAAATTTTGATGGCAGTATCACCCGATAGATGTTTTCTATTTTGTTTAATTGTAATCTTTTTCTTCTCATTTGACCTTTGATTTCTGCTGGCGTCTGTGGTCCTGGAGGCTGAGTGCCTTCATAGTAAGCTAGTGAAAATATCTTTAATAATTTTCTTAATTAACCCAAATGGGGGTGTAATTGAATAATTTTAGCGTGCCCGGTCAGTTAGCTCCTTTTTTTTTTTTTTGTTGAAGGTCAGTTAACTTATTTTTACTAGTCTATGTATTTAACATATAATTAAATAAAGTAATATAAACTTTGTGAGAATATATGAAATATTGTGAAGTAGACTATAATAGCGCATTATGGTTATTTTAGACATGTGACGGGAAGGGTGAGGCGTTTCTCTAATTGGTGGGTTAGGTAAGATATGGTCGTGTGGGTTATGGGATGAGCTATAGCTGGTTTGGGTGTGGGGATGGCAGCAAGCTATTTAAGTTTGCTTTTATTTCATCATTGAAAATTTTGAAAAAGGAAAAAAAAAAAACGGGGGTTAAAAATGAGAGGAGCTCCTAAGAAGGGATTTGGTTTATTGGACAATTATTTTTGGTAATTATCTAGATAAATTGAACTTTATTACTTTAAAATGCAGTCATTATGAATTTGTTGAATGTCTTAAATTAATCTCTCACACACTGCTATATGGCTCTGCAGTCGGTTAAGACAGCCATGAGACCAAATCCTCCCTCGTCAAAGAGCTGAAGGGCTTGGTGCTGTCCTTTTTTAAAACTTGTCAAATAAGGATAATATACTTAAAGTTCCAATCATACAGCATTTGGGCTTAAAGCAAGTATGTATAGAAACTAAACGTACCATCTAATTACAGGTTTTAGGATAAGAGTACGAAAGTATTAAAACATATCATTAGAATTTCTTGCCTATGTTGTATTCGGACATATTTAATCTATTTGTTTGTGTTATAAAATTAGGGGAGAAATTCACTTCTTGATAGAATGATACAAGCTTGATCAAGGTAATAATCTAATCTTGATGGAAGTAATACACCATTAATAATAATAATACAACTTTGATAGTAATAGTAATAATGGAGATTAATAAAATATAGATGAAGGGAGATGGAGAGGAGAGGTGTATGTGTATGAAAATGAAGAGAATAATCTTATGGTAGGATGTAAGTATATGAAAGTGAAGGAATGAAGGGATATTTATAGTTGGAAATGGGAGGATAAAAACAAATAAATATGATTAATTTAAAAGGATAAAATCAAAAGGATGTTAGGTAAAGGAAGATGATATTAGGATTATGACAAATGGAATTATGGAGAATAATTAGCTAAAGAGATAATTCCAAGTAGAAGTTTGGTGTATGGGTAAAGTATTTACTGGGGGTAAATTCGGATATGGTAAAAATGAGTTTTACTGGATGGTAACAATGATATTCACCATAATTTATTTATAACACTCCCCCTTGAATGTCATTGCACCTTAGATAGAATACGCTTAGGAAGTACTGCCTCGTTAAAAACCTTACCAAGAAAAACCCAGTGGGACAAAAACTTGGTGAAGGAAAAAAAGAGTGCAGTGCGTATTCTACTCCCCCTGATTTTGGCATCCCTTGATATCTGGAACTCTCCATAAACCAATCCTCTTCATCAATTCTTCAAAAGTTGTAGTAGGAACTGATTTTGTAAATATATCTGCCAAATTGTTACTTGAATGATTCTTGATGTATCCTCCCTTCAATTGGGCAATGCAGCTATCATTATCTTCATAAATCGTCGTTGGAACATCTTCCTCGCTAACTAATCCATATGAATCTTGACAAAACTACATCATCGATCTTAGCCAAGCACATTCTCGGCTAACTTCATGTATGAACACAATTTCTCCATTATTTGAAGAGACAACAACGATAATTTGTTTTCTGGTCACCACGATACTTGATGTATCTGCCTGTGCTTTATGTGGATCAAATAAAAGACCTATATCTGCAAAACCAACTAGATGCACCTTGGCCTCACAAGGTTAAAATAATTCCATATACCAAAATAATAGAATATGTATTTATATATTATATTCCAATATAAATACGTTAGAGCAAAATTATATTTTGCAAATAAATTTATAGCAAAAGCTTCAGGGTTTATGTTACTAGTAAGATAAATTGCAGTGTGATGTGGTACTTCAAGACCAATCGATTAATCTAATCTTTTCAAAAAATTTTATCTTAAACTTTTTCCTTAAATATAGCACGGGTTTAGAAACCTCTTCAGGAGTTCCAATAGTATTCAGATCACAAAAATTATGAAAACTTCACATATAGATTTAAATCATAAACATAAGCAACAATAATAATAAATTTACACATATACTGATTAAATAAAACACATAGAGCATATATGCAAGAATAATTATACATCACATATCCAAATTGGCTCAAACCATGTAAAGATCAATTTAGTTTAATTAAATATATATATCCCGGGAATTAGTTGCTTCAGGCAACGTGAATCCTTCAAGGATTCTCGTATATATGTCATGACTTATGGATCCACAGATGTAGGCTGTAACAGCATCCATTTGATGCATCTCTAATTCTTTTCACATTATGCCAGACTTACCAAAAATAATTGCATCCACCACAGGGGAGTATATCTACCTCCTCATAATTAATACCAAGTCGTTTGGGTAAAACCTTGTGCGATAAGCCGTGCTTTGTATCTCTCTATTATAATTCTCTTTTCGCACAAATACCCATTTTCAATCGACTGGTTCCACACCATTTGGATAGTATCTTGCTTCACAACGGACTACAGGTCCGAAAAATATCTCGCTTCACAAGCGATTCTAACACAGCCTTAATCATGTTTCTCAATTTGTCCAATCATACTGCGACTACATTCATCAATAGATGTAGGTTCATGATCCTCATTTTATTTCAAAATATTTAGCGCTATATAAATAAAAATAGTATTCCGTCGACGGTTATTTCACGTTGGTTCCATCTTATTTCTGACACTGTAGTTGAGATCTCATCATACTCATTTATTTCAGGTACCTGAGTTACTTCTGGAACTTTATCAATTTTGTCAGAAAAACCTCTTCTGGAGGATTTTCCTCTTCTTGAGGACTTTTAATATGAACCTCTACTAGAGGTCTTATTTTCTTACTGGGGCCACATTATCTCTTTGCTCCTTTTTCTCTATCGAGAATTTTGTTTTCTTTTGGAACCGAGTATATTCTATGCTTCTGGCATACTTTAGATTCATTTGCATATTATACTTGTTCTTCTAGAATATTAATTTGAACAGGAGCATTTGCAGCTGGTATATAAGATTTGGTCACTTTATGTGTCTGGCAATTGACAAAATATTTTGCAAATGAATCATCTTCTGAACTTCAGGTCCATACGAATTCATTTGAGGATCAAAAATAAGCATCGAATAACATTTCAATAATATCTTGATCCAACTGCTTATTTTCTCCCCCTGATGTTGGGTAAACTCTTTTATCAAATTAACAATAAACAAATCTCCAATCACTAGTCAATGATTTATGGAGATTCATACCCAACATACACAACATATATTCCCAGTCTTCTTTAAGGACAAATTTTACTATACTGTGGTGGAGCATTATATACTGTACAACCAACGGTCTGAAGATGGGAGTTACTAGGTTCGTGACCATGAACCAATTAAATGGGGAGACCTTATGATAACTTGTTGGCTTGATGCACGCAAGTGTTGCTGCATGTAAAAATACCAATTTCTCAAACAGTAATATTTCATTAACAATGGTCCTGCAATCAATTGGAAATGTTCGCCCAGATCTTTTTGGGTTTATTGCCAATGATATACATTTTCCATTGAAGAAATATATCAGCATTATCTAGACGTACAGTCTAATAACATAAGTAGGGATATCTACCCGCAAGTGGCTTAATCATTAAAATAAGTGCGCACAATGCCAACTTGCGTCACACAATAGACCATCTAGTCGATGCATCATAAAAAATTACCTAGATGGTCGACACGGCAGATTTATCAGTCCGCGTATATGTCCCTGAATTATTCCCAAAATTGCTGGTGATTCTAGGCCAACCTCATCTTAGGAAGGCCAAACAATTAATTTTCGTAGCAAACTAACACATGGAAATTCATTGATTGTAAAAACTTCTGGTTTTTTAATAAATAAGCAAGAATAAATGTCGTGCATCATTATTGATCCGGGATGGCCTAACCGGTCATGCCAAACAAGATATGCAATAATCAACTTCAAGTTGATCTCAGCTTCGAGCTGTGCAAACTGTGTATTTAAACACTTAAAAATTGCTAGCTTCAGGCTAGTGCATTCCGGCTTCTGGCTGGATATGGTAAGTTTCAGTTACTCAACTGCTAGCTTCAGGCTGCAATACGTGTGTCAGTTTTAGGCTTATTTCTGTCACTCATGTCGAAAAAGATCAGAATTATTGAGCAATAATTAAAGTAGTGGCAAACTTTTCCAGAAGCAAAACCTCGAAGATTGAAAATCTTTGGAGTTTACTGACAAATAATGCAAAGTTTTTAATTACCGAAAAGTCTTCTGGATCTTTTCGGAGACAGAAAAAGGGTCCACATTTGAAAAACTGGCACCTAGCTGTCAAATCTCAGACTATAAAAAGGGGAGGCGGTTGAGACAGGAAGATGCAGAAAACTCAGAAAACTCAACAAGACAAGAAAAATGCCTTCCCCAGCTACTGTTTTCTTTGTTGAGGGTACCTCTCTAGGAAGAAGGAATAGGTTAGCTTATAGCATGGTGAATGAGCAGCAAGAGGAATTACCGAATGATCTAGCGAGAATTCCTCGTTTAGTGTTTGTTGATGAACTTTATTCATCTAGATTCTTTGTAACTCCTATGGAAGAAACATTCTTCCTAGAGGACCAAAGCAATCTAAGGGTTTCCTTTTATGGCTCGGCTAACTCTATTATGTTTTTCATATCTGATAGACTGTAGGAATTTCAGCTAGAGCCTTCATGTCAAATTTTAAATCAAAACAGTTATTATCAGGTTTCCATGATGGCTCGGAGCGTCCCAAGGGTGACTGGGTTACCACCTACATGGCCTAAGGTACAACTTCTACTATAGAATTGCAGGGGTGTAGCAAGAAGGTCCCAAGATTTTGTGCGTACCTTAAAGGATCTAAAGAATCAGTACAAGCCCAACATGGTACTGATTACTGAGACTTTGTGGCAAGCAGGAGAAAATCATGGTGTAATCCCACTCCATTTTCCTCCAACGAATCGGTTTGAGATACCTGGAGAAAACAATATGGGTGGCATGTGGTTCTCTTGGAACGACAGTGTTAGGATCAACATCAACAACGAGGCTTAGAGTTTTAGAGTCGATGTTGTAACCAACAGATAAATAATTATTTCAACTTATGTATGAGAACAATTCCTCTTTGTGAATGTTCTCCAGTTATAGATTTATTATGCAATAACAATATGCATGTTTTCCCTTAGCCTTGCCATTATAATCTCATTCACGGCCACAGGCACAATTAATTATACTGTCTTATTCGCTTCAGGTAATAGAGCAGAGCCAATCTGACGGGATCCACAATAATTTCTTTTATTACTGTAAGTGGGAGTTTCTGTACTTTTCAAGAGTATTTGCTCTTCCAGAGCGTAAATATATGATCTTCTAGATCATAGTAAAGTATGCGTTCTTCAAGAACATATTCAAACTTATGCTCTTTTGGAGCGTATAAATCTTTTTCTCATTTTTGAAATTGTACATGTTATGTAAAATAGTTGACATCCACACATATAGCTCTCCCCCTTGGGTGTCAACTTGCATTGTCTCCAGGACAAATGCCTAAGCCGTTATTCTACAAACGATTACAATAACAGTAAAGTAAACATAATAAAATAAAATATAACAAATAATAATTAAACAGAACATAAAACAAAAGCTTTCAATAAAAAAAAATGACTTGCGCCTTCAGGGTAAGCAAGAACAATATCCATCTTCTGGTGGTCGTATAATATCCATCTTCTAGTGGGCATATTTTTCTTCAATTTTCCTCAAAGATCTGCGGGATCTTTTAGCAGTAAGACATCCAGTCTTTGCTTTATATTCTCTTTTATTGTGTCTTCGAGACGATTTGCATTTAAATGCATTCAATGCCCATAACAAATTTCTTCCGAAAATTTTAAGGGCTTCCAATATTTGTAACATTAACATAATTCCAAAATTAAGGAAATGAAAGACTTAAATAAAATAAATAATCATGGGCCTATTATTAATTAGCCCAATTAAAAATAAATAAATACAAATTAAATGTGATGGGCCTTGTATGAGCCCAAGCGAAATATAAATGAAATTAAAGCAAAAAATTAAATGCAATGGGCCTTTTAATAGCCCAATCATAATTTAAATAACAACATAAAATATGCTTACTCGATAAATCTTTCAGCAGTAATATATAATATATCATACTAATACATGGGCCTTTTAATAGCCCAATCATAATTTAAATAAAAATATAAAATATGCTTACTCGATAAATCTTTCAGCAGTAATATATAGTATAATAATAAAGAATGTATAACATATATAGAAAGGATGAAAGTAGTAATAAGAAAAGTTTTAGAAATAAATACCTTAATAGAGTAGAGACTCGTGCTGATAACGTGTTATAAAATTGGGGGAGAAATTCACTTCTTGATGGAATGATACAAGCTTGATCAAGGTAATAATCTAACCTTGATGGAAGTAATACACCATTAATAGTAATAATACAACTTTGATAGTAATAGTAATAATGAAGATTAATAAAATGTAGATGAAGGGAGATGGAGAGGAGAGGTGTATGTGTATGGAAATGAAGAGAGTAATCTTATGGTAGGATGTAAGTATATGAAAGTGAAGGAATGAAGGGGTATTTATAATTGGAAATAGGTGGATAAAAACAAATAAATAAGATTAATTTAAAAGGATAAAATTAAAGGGATGTTAGGTAATGGAAGATGATATTAGGATTATGACAAATGGAATTATGGAGGATAATTAGCCAAAGAGATAATTCCAAGTAGAAATTTGGTGTATGGGTAAAGTATTTACCAGGGGTAAATTCGGGTATGGTAAAAATGAGTTTTACTGGATGGTAACAATGACATTCACCGTAATTTATTTATAACAGTTTGAATTTTTTGATCAATTTTCATCTTTTTCCCAATTAGCCATGTAATATCTTTTTATGAAATGTTAGCAAGGTGGGCCCACATCCAGTGTAGCTAAGAACCAAGAGACAAAAGAGAAGGGGGATGGTTTGCGGTGACTTTTAGGGACGTTGCAGCGATGGAGGAGATGCCGATTGTTAGGGACGTTTAAGATTAGAGATGCAGAGGATTACACTGAAGAAACAAGATAAGTGAGAAGAGATGAGAATAAGTTTGAGAAAGTAAGGGTTTTTTGTTAGCTCAATTAAAAATAAACTAGCTCACTCCCCATGGGTTTCACGGGATTATTTTCCTGCACAAACAAAAAAAAATAATTAAAATAGATTATAGAAATAAAAAGAATATAAAAACAAATAGGATGCTTAATTAAGGGTGATAAAATAATTTTAATACTATACCACGTATGCAAATAAAAACAAAACAAAAATAAGAGTAAGAGAGAATGAGTGAATGATAGAGAAACTGTATCACAGACAGAGACTATTATTTCACATACACAGATAGAGTCTTGTATCTATATTTAAAGAGAGATGATGGTGAAGAAATTTGTGAAGAGATACACGATAAAAAAAATGATAAAAGATTAGTTTTGAATAACAATATTATCTTATCAGTTGTAAAGTTTATCAATCTAAAGCTAATATAATTCTTATCAGATAACAATTATAGAGTAAATGACGTAATATATATATAACAATAATATATTAATATATATATATATATATAATATTAGTGACTTTTGTTTTCAAATCAATGACATAATTTATCAATTTTTTATGATAAGAGTTTAATTATTATTAGATATAATTTATAATTTTTTTTATAAAAGTTTAATTCTTATCAGGATGTTTGATTAAAACTACACTTAAAACCCTCTATATGGCAATACATAAAGACCTCTCCTATATATCAATACCTGGTGAGGGTATCAACTTTACACATATATATATATATAATAGATAATAGATTGCGGAGCTCTCAACTCCAACAATTATTTTAAGGCTATTTTTGAAGTTACGGGGTATACACAACATTTATGATAATGTAGATGTGGGCTAGCCCTGCAAATAGAAAACGACCACCGCAATTCTATTCATTTAGGGGCCGGGTGGTTATGGTAGTCACCGCTATTGAACCATTTTGTGGGGGTTAAACTGAACCGCCTCAATTTATGAGTTGATACATGTTGTATGATCATTTTTATTAATCATTATTCAATTTAAATGAAATATATATTTCCAATTTAAACATGTTAAACCAATCAAAAGTGTTGGACATTACATAAATGTGTCACTCACTGGGGTGTGGACGGGATAAACAGTCCAATTAGCATGTTTTGGGATATATATAGGGATATCAAGTATGTTTTTTCTTAAGAGACAATAGAAGTTCTTGTTAAAATTTCTAAAATTGAGGACTAATTAGCTTTTAAAAAAACTAAAATTGAGAACTGTCGTCATACTGCAATTTGAATCTTAGTTTCATTATTTATAAAGTAATGAATTATATATGTGACTTTATTTACGATAAGAAAATCTAGTCATTTGAGAAGTGGGTGATTCGGATTAGTGAAAAAAACTCTAGATATTGGATGTGCAATAAAAAATTGCCTTATATGATGTGAACAAGGATTAGCTTAAATACCTAATTGGGGAGCATCCATTCAACCTAAACTTGATTAAAAGAAAAAGCTATTCAATTTAAGGAGAATAAAATCATGTACACAATGTCAAGAAGAAATATGAAGACTAATAAACACATATATATCCAATCTTAAATGGAATCCTATCACATCAGTTTCAAATTGATTGGCCTATACAATTTTGATTTTTTTTTAACTAATGGAATTAATCTTAAAATAAGTCCACATGTTTGTGCCTAATATATTGTACAGATGCTCGCCCAATCGCTATGCATGTCAGAGCATGTAAGAGTAAAATATTGATTAGTCCCCTACGGTTTCTTGTTTTCTTCTTTCTATTTTTTTCCATTAGTAATGGACCACATCCAACTTGCAACACCTTGAATTGTTATTAAAATGGGCGGAAATTTATAAAGAATGCCGGGAATCAAAATCAACCCAACAAACCGATCGATGTCTGAAAAGTTTAGAGAAGACCAATGTTTTCTGGTTTCCCTCTCTAGATTTCTCTGCCAGTGTGTGATATATGCATGATCATATTGGGTTGATCATGAAAGGTAAATGTAATATACAAAATCCAGTAAAGGCGCATCATCATCGACGTCAGTGCTTCTTCCATGCGCGCCAACTTGCAGCTGTAGCAATCTGCTTCTCTTCCTCTGCCCATTTTTTTTTAATTGTCTGATCTTCTGCAACTCCCTTCTATCCTCCTAAGTCTTCTACGCTTTCTTCTCTCAAACTCTTCCCATCCCGCACTGTGTGTGCTGATAGTGCGTTAATCTGTCTGTATTTTCCATATGCGGCAAGGAAGAAACCAAGTAAGTCATGATCCTCTTTCTCATCAAAGCATGTCTACCGTTTCTTTAGTATTCTTGGCTAGCTCTACTTACTGATCATTATATACGAAAATTGTTGTGCTTATAATTTTGTTTGTAGGTCATGTGGCCAAGGTTAGTAGCTAACAAGTTCTTCGGGAAGAGATTGGGAAATAGCAACTTCGTAGCAGATTTCCCAAGCAGCGACGTAGAAGCCTTGACGGATGCTCCCACCTTAAGTCAGTTATCATTTCTCGATAAAACCATATTCAATCCCAAGAAGAGCTCCCTTTCCTACAGGTATATATAAATACCCACCCGCAATATGACCTTATAATTCTAGTCCTTTTCTTCTTCTTCTTCTTCTTCTGTTCTTCTTTGCTTTTTAATTAATTAATTAATATATATTGTGCATATATATGTACGTGCATGGTGGTTGATTCCCGGGCTTACGTTTTTTCCTTTCCATGGTTCTGGTTAAGGGTATTTGTTAGCACATGGAATGTGGGTGGGACTACGCCGCACGAAGATTTGGACATGGAAGATTGGCTAGCCGTAGACAACGATTTTTGTGACGTCTATGTTCTAGGGTAATAATTATATGCCTATTGATTATAAGGCCAAGAGATAGAGTTATGTTTTTTTCGTTTATATTAGAATCTTATAAGCTATCCCTAACCCCAACTATTATTGGGATCGAACCATGACACTTGGATGAGGATATGCCATTACACTACTTGTAGTGTTGGCAGATATAGTTATTTTCACTCCACGGGTAGTAAATTATTACCAAGGTTGTTTGGCCTGAAAATTAATACAATATTAATGCACGAATTCATCAATTTTAACGGTAACTAATTAATTTGCAGGTTTCAAGAGGTTGTGCCTCTTAAAGCATCAAATGTTCTTGGCTCTGAAAATAGTCAGATTTCTATGAAGTGGAATTCATTGGTCAGACGAGCGTTGAACAAGAAAGACAGTAGTGCGTATAGCCAGAATCACAAGCAACAAAATGAACACAGAGAAGAAGACGAAATGGCCATGGGGAGCAGTATTATTCCTCGCGAATTTCGATGCATTATCAGTAAGCAAATGGTTGGGATCTTCATCTCGGTCTGGGTTCGCAGCAGTCTTCATCCTTATATCCAGCATCCCAGTGTCTCTTGCGTAGGCTGTGGCATCATGGGTTGCCTTGGAAATAAGGTACATACACATATTTTACCACTATCTTTCTAATTTCAACCCAATTAATAATTTTTTAATTAGTTCTCGATATAGAACATGTCACATCATTAATTAGAAATACCATTAATTAATCAAGCTTAGTGCTTGAGAATCTCTACCAAATATGGAAGGAATATAGAAGCACACTCAAGTAATAATACCGGCCCAAAAGGTTTTGCCAGTGAAATAAATTAATTGAGATGTGTTTCTCATGTAGTGTGTTTCGTCTTAAGGTTAATTAATTTTGTATTTTGCAGGGTTCTGTGTCAGTTAGGTTTCGGTTACATGAAACAAGCTTCTGCTTTGTGTGCAGCCATCTGGCTTCAGGCGGTAGAGATGGTGATGAGAAGCACAGAAACTCTGATGTGGCAGAAATATTAGCTCGAACAAGCTTCCCAAGAGGAGGACCTGTGCTTGATTTGCCCCGCAATATTCTTGATCATGAGTACGCATGCACACGTTATTCTTGAACTATATACAGTTGTTTCTTTTTTAGGAGTCAAGAACTAATTAAAGTTGTTGAAACCGTCCAAATTAACCAATTCATTTATCTATTACTATAATAATTGACTGATAAATTTAATTCACAGTTTGGCCTTCTTTCCCACTACCAACCACGAACAAAAAGACATCCATGCACACGATATATAAAGTAAAGATTAAACGTACCATCATTGTTTTGTTAGCTTCCCAACTTTGAATTTGTCCTAATTGTAGGCTTGTGGCTCCCAACAAAAACTAAGATATACAATATATTTATTTCTGTGTATTACTTGCATTGGTCTATATAACGAATGAAGTTCCAGTTACGTGATTCTTAATTAAACTAAAACTGGAAAGAAAAAAAAAGGTAGTTAACCGCCTGAAAGGGATAATTTCTCTTCTAGTAAACCATCTACTATTTGTATAATCTTTCGCGGGGAAGTTGTTTTTTTTCTCATCAATATCTTATATTAAAACTTTCTCTTTCAACGAGAGAGGGAGAGAGAGGTACCAGTTTAATTTGTTAGTCAAATTAAGGATAATCTTGGTGTGGATCATGCTGTCGGCTAACTAGAACTAATTGATTTACTGAATGCAGTCGGGTAATTTTGTTTGGAGATTTGAATTATAGAATTTCGCTGCCGGAGTCAACAATTCGATTATTGGTGGGCAAAAAGGAGTGGGATGCTCTGCTAGAGAAAGATCAGGTAGAAAGGAACACAACCTAATATATATGTAACTTTATATTCTTTCGAGGATCTATTAAAAAATTAGACAAGATATATTATTTTGCATTTCCAATTACGTACGTATAATTAGAAATGAATTTTGTTCGTGGGAATAATGAAGCTAAGGATGGAGCTCACTAGCGGTCAAGTATTTGAGGGTTGGCATGAGGGAAAAATCCACTTTGCTCCCACATACAAATACTGCAACAACTCCAATGCATACTTTGGTTGCGTCGGAGGCAAAAAGGAGGAAAAATGGCGGTCTCCTGCATGGTAAGTACTAAGTAGTTTACTAACCTACAATTAATTAAAAAGTGAGTATCTATGTAATTAATTAAGACGAACAAAACTAATGAGTGTTGTGTACTTCTTGTTTTCCTTTGTGATGATGATATGATTTGATACAGGTGCGATCGTATTATTTGGCATGGAGAGGGGCTAAAGCAAAATTTGTACACAAGGGGAGAATCGAACTTGTCTGATCATAGACCAGTCAAGGCAATTTTCACTGCCCAAGTTGAGGCTTCAAACACATTAAGAGGGCTTCAAACATTCTTTCTATCTGAGAGGTTCCACAATCTCACGACCGAGTTTAAGAGGTCAAGCTAGCTTCAAAATATGAAATGCATAAACGGTGTATGAATATATGATAAGGTACGAAGTTTGGGCAATGTATAATATTATATTGCAAAGATGCGAGGGGTAAAAAAAAAAATACCAAGAAGCTTCTATTGTGGTTGTATGTATAATTGGAATCTGCTGATGGGTAAACAGTAGGGTTTGTTTACTTGGTGTTTTTTGTTGTTGTTTATGAGAACGTTGTCCAAGTCATCCTTTCATGTCAGATGTATTATAAATTTCAAGTTCATTTTCATGTAATGAGTGTATAATTTTAATTTCAATGGCCCATATTAATTATATAGCGGTACTTAAGCTTCTGATTAGGGTGCTGTAGGCTAACCCCCAAGCATGTACATATGGCTGACCGATTAATTAATTTGAGCTTGTAATGATTAGCGTGCAGTCCAAGACTCAATCTTGATTAACTAATCTTAACTATAGGTTCTAATGAAAAAGGAGATGGAAACAAAAGCAAACGACAAAAGGTTGGGAGGGTTGTGGGTGGAGGGAGTGGTGCAGCCATGATCCTTCAACCCATAGTGCATGTGATTAAGCGAATCCATCCACAATTCTTTTATAAAATGTGACATCATGGTTCCAATAGAACAAGAAATTTTGTGGTTTTAAAAACAGCAAGTGGCTGTAATTTTGCAGTTTCTGATCAATATGTCTGCAGACACAGGGGGATGTGTCCATGTTCATCTGAAGAAAACATATAGTTATCAAAATGCTCTCCCCTCTATAACATCCCCAATCTGGACAATTTTATAATTTTGTTAACAGTTCATTATTTTTCCCTTTTTCTTTTAGCTCAACTTAATCATGTTTTAGAACAAGTCCTCGTATGGTTTTTGTTTGTGCCATGTTCAGTTCACAAGTCATTTATGTTATTGGTGACAAGGCATGAGTTATTTTCCAGTAGCAAAATGCCATGAGTTATATATGAGATCGTAGCGGATAAATGAAAATCTTTGATCTTATCATAAACAAAAAGGTTTATCGGAGGAAATTTAGCCTCCTCTCCAGTGTCGTGACTGTCGTGGGTAACCAATTTTAATAGCTTACAGGTAATCTAATATAGCATAAATCATATCTCAATCAATCAATGGTCAACCACATAATCTCGGCCAATATATATCAAGTATGTTTTTTCTTAAGAGACAATAGAAGTTCTTGTTAAAATTTCTAAAATTGAGGAACTATATAATTCTCCATCAAGTTAAATATATGATTGGTCCTGCTATTATATTAAATTGTTATGGATAGGGCAGAGGTTTTGATTGTAAAGGATTGAGGAACAAACCAAACCTCCCAATAGTCACTAGAAAATATTTTTAATAAAATAATCTTGAACAGCAATCCTCATAGCATACCTCATCGAGATGTTGCTGCTTTGCATTCAACTCTGCACATTGATGTGGTGCATCCAATAGTACGGAAAGAATATCTAGTTGAGCTGGTACAAGAAATCACATCCTCGTATGATTTTGTTGTAATGGCCAGGAAACACAAGAGATTGAATGCACAAATCAAAATATGGGGACAAAACCTTGCTCGCCTTGAGTTTGATCCGCAACCACCTGATGTTCAGAGTCGCCTACTATAACCGAGTTGTAGGGTGTCGCCTGAGCTTTTTCTTCATCAAGGAAGGGTTAGGATTTACAATTTTTTTTCTTTTTTCTTTTCTAGTTAGGTTTAGATTGTTTGGAAATCTCTAAAAGAAAAGAGAAAAAAGAGAAAAGATAAATTTCGAATCTGAGGCGTAGATGGCTGAAATTGTAAGGCC